>JZKD02S0511859.1:925463-942024 GCA_000966675.3 Picea glauca | reverse complement strand
ATTTATCGCTCCATTCCATCCGTGCCACCTTCGTTCCCTTCCCAATGCACATTAATTATGTTTTGATTATGACAACTCGACACACAGGTTCGAAAGGATTGACATAACTATTCAATGTAATTTCAACATAGCTTTTAATATTTACAATTTCTTTATCATTACATTTCTAAAAAATAATTGAACATAACTTGTAAATATTTTTATTTTTATTTTTTTGTCATTTAATTTTACATATTTAAACTCTCATTTGCTTATTGCTAAATATCTATTCTAATTACCTTTTACTTACCATAATTTTATTTTTTGTTTTTTTTAACAATATTTCTCATCTTTTTCCATCTTCTAATAATGATCATAATCAATAATTATAAGGTGCCAACTATCATCTGAGAAACTAAGTTGCCACTCAACACTTGTTACTAATGAAAACAACTCACAAAAAAATAACAAATATAAAACAAGGAAAATAATATGTACTAGAAAATAAAACATTTAATATTGTATATGCTGACATATACAACATTAAATGGATGTAGATATTTTAAATCGAATGATATATATCCCAACATATACAATATTAAAAACTGTGCTACTAACATATAACCAAAACACTAAACTTTTATTTATTTATGAAAAAACAGCATCAAATAATGACATACCCGAAAAGTTTATTTATGAAAAAACAGCATCAAATAATGACATACAATAATGACATACCCTACTAGCGTGTAAGATCCGATCCATTTCTGCGGTCTCAATGAAAGACAGACGTCTGGTTTCAGAGTAAGAGCCTTTATACTTATTGGGCCAATACGTGACCCAGATCTTCCCTTCTACTCTCCATCTAAATGTCTGCCCTTCCATCTTCGGCTCGAACTTCCAGGTGATCCCATCCTTACTACATATCGTAATCCCGGCTACCGCGCTAAAACCACTGGACACATAAGAATCCATGTCCCGAAACCAGCCATTATTCTTCTGGGACGGCGTGGACCCTGTCACCTTTTCACCAGTATTTTTGTCTGACAGAAAATAGAGGTATTTGCCTTGGCCTACCTCCGCTGTCTGCTCGAAGTTCCATGGCCTGAACTTCGTCGACCGTCCCTCCTTGTCCCCAGACGTTGTCGGGAGTCCCAATTTGGGCCCCGAGCTTGCGATCTCGAAATTGGAACCTATACTGGAGTTTGTATCGCTCGAGAGCTGGAACAATTCGGTATTCGTGCAGGCACTAGCAAAAGCGGAGACTATGTTGTATGGCTCCAGTGGAAGGGGAAGTGCTTCTCCTTTGCGACGCGTTCCTCCAGTTTCGCGGTAGGGAGCAGCTGAATGACGTCGCAAATCACGTTAGCTAAACCTATCTGTACTTCAGACTATATTTCAGATAAAGACGGGAGTGAAATTCAGACTATATTTCAGCAGCAGACACGCTTCTAGATGCAAGGACCCGAAAGCGTGGAGAAGGCCAACGTCTTTGGGTTATTTTTCGGATTTTATTGGCTTCTCATCAGCTGCTTCCATTGCGAACACGGGCGCGTAGACCTGGAACTTCCATTCGTCCTTGGTGCAGTGGCTGTGGAAAAAGGAAAGCGGACTGCGGATGGTGCTGTCCCTCGACAAAGGGTTTAATGGGTTGTCGAAGGCCGTGCGGTTGATGAGGGCGAACACCATGGACCTCATCACCTTCTGTGCGATATTGCTATCCACTGCCTGTAACAACAGCTTGAAAGAATGCATGCCCGGCTTTAACTCTTTGTCCAACGCTTCCAAGCACCGCGGACGGATCTCGATGGGTGCCTCGTATACGGATACGCAGAGGGCCATGAGAAAGAACGGACAGTTGAATATCTTGGAATCAATCGACTTCGCCAGTGCTTCGCTGATCTGGAACTGCGGCTCCTCTCGTGGGCCGTATTTCAAGATCGGTTGATGAAGTTGGAGAAGAGAAGAGACATAGGATTGTCTTGGGCCGAATAACCATCTGCATGAACGAGATTGGGCGCATTCGAGATGCGGCCGATTAAGTAGGAGAAGAGACTCGACCTCGGATTGTCTTGGGCCGAATTACCATCTGCACGAACGAGATTGAACGCATTCGAAGGATGATATTCGGCGGCTCATTCCACGGTTTCAGAGTTTCTTTTTCGGCCGTAAGGAGTAGGGGCAATTGCGATTGTTTGCAGGGGTTGATGGACTCGCTATTGGTTTTCCAATCTGATACCGGTGGAAAAGCGGCGATCCAGCCCCAGATATCCAGCAATACCTCGCTAGACATCGGTGCGTGCTTATGGTTGTCCAGATACGTCGAGAGAGGAGATTTTCCAGGTTACCCCGAGGGAGGAGATTTTCCAGACAGCTGAAAATAAGTATTTTTCATCCTCGGATTCTATCAGACGTGAACGAGGCATAACCATAATCACATCATAGGCATCTATGGGTCGTTTAGAGGGAGCATATATTATATAAAAACATCCCACTACCATTATCTCATATAAAACCATCCCACTATAAACATAATCCATCCGTGTTGAGACAGATGATCTCGGCGTCGGTGGGATGATTAAATCATCCCGCCACCGTTACACTATATAAAACCATGTTGAGACAGATTGTTTTGGTGGGATGATATTATATAAAACCATCTCACTACTGTCATCATCCATGTTGAGACAGATGGTTTTGGTGGGATGATTTTATAGAATATATTATGTCTTAAAAAGAAGACTAGATTTTGGTGGAATCATTTTATATTCTCTATCTCATCAACATGGATGGAGGGCTATAGTGGGATAAGAAAAAGACTAATCAAGGAAGGATCTTTTTTCAATCTAGAATGAATGGAGTTAGTAGGAATGTGGACTGCATTATGGTTTTCTAGAAATCTGTAATAAATTGTTTTTTTTTTCAATCCAGCATGAATGGAGTTAGTAGGAATGTGGACTCCATTATGGTTTTTTAGAAATCTGTAATAAATTGGTCTTTTTTCATGTATTTGTTTGTAGAGTTGGTCTTTGTTTTTTCCAAGAAAGTTTGTTTGTTTTTAAGCATAAATTGTTTTTTTATCATGTATTTGGTTGTAGAGTTGGTCTTTGTTTTTTAAGAAACTTCGCTGGTTATAAGCTCTGTTTTTAAAGTTTTTTTTTCATTATCTCCCGCTCATGGCTGAGGTATAGTGTCTATTTCTATAATATTATCTTTATATTCTATGATTATAAATACTTTTTCATTTTCTAGGCCTAAAAAAATATTCAAAAAAGTTTTATGGGATGATTTTATATTGTATTAACCAATAGATGTTTATAGTGGGATTAAGCACTTCAAAAATGTTTGTACAATGGAGTATCTTCACTAAGATTATAGATTGTGGGATAATAAGTTCAAAAAAGTTTACAGGCTAGAGTATTTTGACTAAGATAATGAATAGATTGAGGTTTTTAATTAGTTAATTTTTTCTAGTAAAATATTTATTATGGACATAAAAACTTAGACAGAAACCATACAAATGAGAAAGAGTTCACAAAACATGGATTAATGAGATAAATCAATTACATTTATAGATTAGATCACACTCCTATCAAAGTGGATCTTAAACCACCTTCAAACGTAATCGGGGTGCTAATGAAACAAACTCTAAACAACATTATAATTTTAATACATTCTAGAAGTTTCTTCATTATTCTAACATCACCTTTTAATAGAGAAATGATTTTTCTATGACGCCTAACTTGCTTCTAAAAATTTCAAACTTGAGTTTACCAATTGGTTTGGTAAATATATTAGCTAGATTATCATTGGTATTAAAAAATATCAAAACAATTTTGTTTGATTCAATTTTCTCTCTCACAAAGAGATGTTGTAGCTCGATGTGTTTTGATCTTGCATGAGATATGGGATTGTGTGAAAATTTCATAGCACTTGGATTATCACAATTGGTGCATGTTGGACCATTTTTCTCCTCTTTGACATCTGCAAGAATTCTCCGCAACCAAACATCTTCACAGATGGCCCTGGTCAAGGCTTTATACTCAGATTTTGTTGATGACAAAGAAACAATAGGCTACTTCTTGCTACTCCACGAGACAACCCTCGATCCTATATGAAATGCATCGCCTGAGGTAGATCTTCTATCATCAAGCTTTCCTGCCCAATCTAAATCAGAAAAACCTGTTACATCAACATCAAATTCATCAGTATACATAATACAAAAATTTATTATTCCTTTCAAGTAACGAAGTACTTTCTTTGTATTTTCTAACGATATAAAGTACCATATAATTGACGATATAAAGTACCATCTGCCTCTTTAGTTCCATATTCACTGTTTAACTTTGCATTATCTTCTAAGGGAGTTGACATAGCTTTACATTCACTCATATTGAACTTTCTAAGTATTTATTTTGTATATTTACTTTGAGTGATCAATGTTTTACTAGGCTCTCTCCAAACCTCAATTCCTAAACAGTGATGCAATTCGCGAAGATCTTTCATTTCAAATTTTTGAGACAATTTTATTTTAATCTCTTCAAATAACTTGCATACATTTCCTGTAATAATGAGATAATCCACATATAAAGATATTAAAGAAACATTTCCTTCTTCATCTTTCTTAACATATAGGTTAGGATCATTTTTTGCTTTTCACAAACCCATTCTAATAAAAGAATGTATCTATCTTTACATACCATGGTCTCACTGCTTGTTTCAAACCATATAATGTTTTCCTTAAAAATCCTCTTATTTTAAATCACCATTCATAAAAACATATTTGACATCTAATTGATGTATTTTCCATTTATGTTTTGTAGCTAAGGAAATTAGTATTCCAATTGTATTCAATTTAGCTATTGGTGCAAAAGTATTTTCGTAATAAATTCCCTCCTTTTGTGAATAGCCTTTTGCAACTAATCTTTCCTTATATTTATCAATGCTACCATATGCTTTAAAATTAGATTTATACAGCCATATGCTTCCAATAGGGACTTTGTTTTCAGACAGTTTAACTAGTTCTCATGTTTGATTTTTCATAAGGGAGTCATATTCATCATTCATAGCATTTCTCCACTCTTCACGTTCTTTATCTTGATCATAGTTTATAGATTCTACAACATTCATTACATGAGACATCAATGCATAATCTTTATACTTTATAGGTGGTTGAGTTTGTCGTGATGACCTCCTTGGTCCTTCACCGCTTTCATCTCGTCTCTTGCTCTGTGGAGATTCTTCTCCACTTGATGTAGCATGACTGCTTGAAGTGTCCATATTGATTTCATTATGTTCTCCAACCTATTGTTCATGTTTAACCATTGCATCTATTTTGACATGTTCATCACTATCATTATGCCAAGCATTTGCATCATTCATTATATCAACTCTATCTGCAATCTCATGAAACACTACATCTCTACTTGCAAACAATTTATGTGAACTGGGATCAAACAATTTGTATGTTTTTTTATCAGTGCAATACCCAATAAAAACACACTTGATTGAATTTGCATCAAGTTTTCTTCTCTCATCCTTTGGAATATGTGCAAAGGCAGTGGTTCCAAATACTCTTAAATGACTGACATCAGGTTTATAACCATGAATAATCTCAAAGGGAGTTTGAAAATCTAATTTCTTAGTTGGACTTTGATTCTTTAAATAAATTGCAGTATTAACAACTTATGCCCAAAAACCATGAGAAATGTTTTTACCTTGAAGCATACTACGAACACACTCCACAAGTGTTTTGTTCCTTCTTTCAACAACACCATTTTGTTGAGGTGTATGAGGTACTATAAATTGTTGTTGGATCCCATGAAATTTACTATAACTTTTAAATGCATCTGATGTATATTCACCACCTTGATAAGATCTGAGAACTTTAATGCATTTGCCTCTTGTTTTTTAGTCATAGTTCTGAATTATTTAAAGTACTCAAACAAATCACTTTATCTCCTTATGAAATATACCGATGTATATCTAGATCTATTATCAACAAAAATAAGAAAGTAAGAAGCACCACCAAGTGACCTAGTTTGCATAGGTCTTCATACATCAATATGAATTAATTCAAGTATATTTGTTTGTCTTTTCTCTCTATGTATGGGAAAATCCTCTTTATCTTTCTTACCAAGTGCACATGCTTCACATGGAAAATGATCATTCTTTATAACAAGAAGACCTTTTACCATGGTTTTTCTTTGCAACAACATCAAATCATTGTAATTTAGGTTTCCATACCCGTGGTGCCATAACTCTTCTGTTGAAATTGTTGTGGATGTTAATGCAACATGACGGTTCATTGTGACATCCAACTTATACAATCAACCAACCCTGGTACCTCTAAAAACAACCCTATAGTGATCCTAGATATCTTTTACAATGCACCTCAACTTATCAAATTCCACTGTTAGATTATTATCAATGATAGTTGAAACATATATCAAACTATTTTTAATACCAGGAACATACATCACATTATGAATCTGTCTCAATTGTCCATTAGGTAAGTTCACACTTATTACTCCATAGCCTTGGACTTTATGTGATTTGTTATCTCCTAAGTAAATGTGTTTTCTCATAATATTCATCATACCATTCTTTATTACAGGTCATATGAGATGATGCACTAGAATCTATGAACCATGCATTCTCATCGTCATTTTCAACAGACAATGCAGTTTCAAAAATAAACGACTTAAGATTTTTAAATCCATAATTGACTGAAGTATCATTATGCACAAAATTTCCATTATGCCTTTTATATCTCTGATTTGACTCCTTTTAAAGCAACATTTCCTTCTTCATCTTTCTTAACATACATGTTAGGATCATTTTTTTTTTCACAAAACCATTCTGATAAAAGAATGTATCTATCTTTACATACCATGACCTTGGTGCCTATTTCAAACCATATAATGTTTTCCTTAACCTGCAGACTAGATGCACTTGTCCCTGCTTGAAAAAACCTTCAGTTTGAACAAAAAAAACTTGTTCTTTTAAATCACCATTCGATAAAGCATATTTGACATCTAACTGATGTATTTTCCATTTATGTTTTGTAGCTAAGGAAATCAATATTCCAATTGTATTCAATTTAGATATTGGTGTAAAAGTATCTTCGTAATAAATTCCCTCCTTCTGTAAATATCCTTTTGCAACTAATCTTTCCTTATATTTATCAATGCTACCATATGCTTTAAATTTAGATTTATACAACCATTTGCTTCCAATAGGGACTTTTTTTTTAGGCAGTTCAACTAATTCCCTTGTTTGATTTTTCATAAGGGAGTCATATTCATCATTCATAGCATTTTTCCACTCTTCACGTTCTTTAGCTTGATCATAGTTTACAGGTTCTACAACATTCATTCCATGAGACATCATTGCATAATATTTATACCTTATAGGTGGTTGAGTTTTTCATGATGACCTCCTTTTTCCTTCACTGCTTTCATCTCGTCTCTTTATCTGTGGAGACTCTTCTCCACTTGTTGTATCATGACTGCTTGAAATGTCCATATTTCTTTCATTTTTGTATTGAACTTCTTGTTCCTATTTAATCATTGCATCTATTTTGACATGTTCAACACTATTTATGCCAAGCATCTGCATCATTTATTGTATTAACTCTATCTGCATTCTCATGAAACATTACATCTCTACTTGCAAACAATTTATGTGAACTGGGATCAAACAATTTGTATGCTTTTTGATTAGTGCAATACCCAATAAAAACACACTTGATTGAATTTGCATCAAGTTTTCTTCTCTCATCCTTAGGAATATGTCCAATGACAGTGGATCCAAGTACTCTTAAATGATTTACATCGGGTTTATAGCCATGAATAATATCAAAGGGAGTTTGGAAATCTAATTTCGTAGTTGGACTTCGATTCTTTAAATAAATTGCAGTATTAACGGCTTCTGCCCAAAAACCATTTGAAATGTTTTTACTTTGAAGCATACCACGAGCACACTCCACAAGTGTTATGTTCCTTATTTCAGCAACACCATTTTGTTGAGGTCTATGAGGTACTGTAAATTATTGTTGGATCCCATGAAATTTACAATAACTTTTAAATGCACCTAATGTATATTCACAACCTTGATCAGATCTGAGAACTTTAATACATTTCCTGTGTGTTTTTTTCAGGCAAAGTTCTGAATTATTGTATGTACTCAAACAAATCACTTTTTCTCCTTATGAAATAGACCCATGTATATCTAGATCTATTATCAACAAAAATAAGAATGTAAGAAGCACCACCAAGTGACCTAGTTTGCATAGGTCCGCATATATCAATATGAATTAATTCAAGTATATATGTTTGTCTTTTCTTTGTATGTATAAGAAACTCCTCTTTATGTTGCTTACCAAGTGCACATGCTTCACATGAAAAATGATCACTCTTCATAACATGAAGACCTTTTACCATGGTTTTTATTTGCAACAACATCAAGTCATTGTAATTTAGGTGCCTATACCTGTGGTTCCATAACTCTTCTGTTGAAATTGTTGTGGATGTTAATGCAACATGACGGTTCATTGTCACATCCAACTTATACAATTCACCAACCCTGGTACCTCTAAAAACAAACTTGTAGTGATCCTGGATATCTTTTACAACAAACATAAACTTACCAAATTCCACTGTTAGATTATTAGCAGTGATAGTTGAAACATATATTAAATTATTTTTAATACCAGGAACATACATCACATTAAGAATCTGTCTCAATTGTCCATTAGGTAAGTTCACACTTATTACTCCATAGCCATGGACTTTATGCGATCTATTATCTCCTAAGTAAATGTGTTTTCTCATAATATTCATCATACGATTCTTTATTACAAGTCCTATGAGCTGATGCACCAGAATATATGAACCATGCGTTCTCATCATCATTTTCAACAGACAACGCAGTTTCAAAAATAAACAACTTAAGATTTTTAAATCCATCACTGACTGAAGTATCTTTATGCACAAAATTTCCATTATGCCTTTTATATCTCTGATTTGATTCATTATTCTTTCTTCTATATCAATCTTTAGAAAGATGTCCAGGTTTTCCACAATATTCACATTCAATATTTCTCTTAGCATGAGAATCAAGATGTGTCATACCTTTTTTCTTTTCTTGAAACCGACCTTTTTTCTTGTCCCAGGGTTTACCTCAGTATGATTTTTTACCTCGTGCAGTCAAAGACAAATTTGAGCCACTTGACTCCTGATCATAATTCTTCATTCTTTCTTTCTCCTAAAGAAGGATACCAACCAATTCATCAAAAGTAGGGGGGGTTGGTCTAGCTGAGAGTGCTGAAATAAAGACTTTATAATCTCGCACTAAACCCCTCAAGGAAATTGTTACTAAATCATCACTGGAAACCTTTTCATCGATGTCACCCAACTTATCACTTAAATATGTAATTTTGGATACAAATTACTTTTACTTTCATTGGCTTCCATTTTTATAGATAATATTTTAGTTTTTAAAAATAAGATTCGATTTCCATTAGAGGTTTCGTACAAACCTTTGAGAATGTCCCACATCTCTTTGGAATTCTTACAGTCTCTTCTATGAGGAATGATGTTTTTCTTTACGGACATACTCAACAACACTTTTTATTTCATCTCTTGTCTATCCCAATCTGGAATCGAGGCAATAACAGTGAGTTTGGGCTCATCACATTTGATAATTGTTTACCTAAAATGGTGGCCATTTTAAACTTCCAGTTTACACAATTATTGCCATCAAGTTTAGTATACTCATTTAAATAAGAATCAACAAGAGGATTTGTCATCTTCCACATAAATAATTCAACAAGCTTTAAGAATTATTAACCAATGGAAAACAAGGAAATTGTTTGGTATTTTACTGACTACTTGGTACTTCTCCTTTTCTATGCGATATGTGGCTCTACCTTGGTGGCAGCATTATTCACATTGGCAGAATCGTGAGTTAGATCGGTGCAATCTGCAATGGACAACAGATCGGTGTAGGAACAATGGACATGAGTGATAAGCAGTAATACTGCAACACAACGTAGACACCAACAACAACAATAAATAACACTCAAAATTAAAGCAGAAATAATGATCGGTGCAATGAACACAACATAGATAGCAGTAGCTGCAATTTGATTCAATCCAGTAGAAATCGTGCAAATAACAACAGTACGCAGCACAATATAAGCGCATAGAAACACTCCACGCCAGACAACGCCAATAGAAAAACCATGCAATCACTCAACACTCAGCAACACAGACAACTCTCAACGATCACAGCTCGTAAGCATGCAACAATAGAAAAATCACGCAGAAAGCTCGCAACTCCTCGAAAACAGCGAGCACATAATACATCCCATCACCTTAGCGTACACTGCGCACCTGTATGTGCCCTCAAACTAGTTGATTCAGGGTTTGGTTCCCTCCACTGTCAACAACATTAAAAGAGACATATTGCAATATTGATAGCAAGGATTCGGTGCAAGCACATCTTAGCAGGGATTCGGTGTAAGAAGGGCACAGCTCGCAGCACACTCACAGCTCCACACGCAGAGCGATACGAAGCGCCCGACACACACACAGATCCACACGTAGAGCGATACCAAGCGAACAGCTCGTCGAATGGCAAACAAGAAGTGACAACAGTGATGGAAAACAATATACAAATGATGGCGGGCCATCTCTTTTCACTGAACCTAAAGTGGTGTGGTTCCTCACGTTGTATATCACTTAGCTCTGATACCATATAAAAACTTAGACAGAAACCACACAAGTTAGATGGAGCTCACAAAACTTGGATTAATGAGAGAAATCAATTACATTTATAGATTAGATCACACTTCTATGAAAGTGGATCTCAAATCACCTTCAAACACAATATGCATGTTAATGAAACAAGTGTTGGAGGTATTAATTTCTACCTACCAACAACCACCAAACTTCGAGAGAGTTCCACCGACATACACTGGACGCTTCCAGATATTTCCTCCTAGAATGCTCTCGATGCTCTAGAGTCTTCCAAAGATGTTATATATACAAGGAAAATGTAATCGTGTTGATAAGATTAAGCAATAGAATTTCTTCTGTGTTATTTGTCTGTGTTATTCTGCTTCTGACCCTTCATTTGGTATCCGAGCTTGGATCTGGGCCTCACTCCTCATGAGAGGGCCCAGGATCCTGAGAGGAGTTGCCCAATGGTGGAAAGATGAGTGGAGGAGCAGGACGCTGACCAAGCGCTACAACAAATATGGTTGAGGAAGAGGATGACGGGAAGCTCCTCCGCGTTGATCATAAGCGGCTGGAAAAGAGTGATGGCTTAGAAGACAGAGCAATTTGAAGTAAAATTATTATAGATATGGCCCGCACGAAGCAGACATCCCGAAAGTTGACTGGTGGGAAGGCCTCGCAGAAGAAGCTAGCAACAAAGGTTGCTCGGAAGTATGCCCTTACCACAGGAGGAGTGAAGAAACCTCACAGGTTTAGACCCGGAATCGTTGCCCTCCGTGAGATCCAAAAACAATAGAAGAGCATCGAGCTATTGATAAGGATGCTCACATTCCACCGTCTGGTGAGAGAAATAGCCCAGGTACCCAGGTTTTTTAAGTGCTGCTCCATAATATGAAATACTTAAGCAAATCATGGGTATTTATGTCCGTTGTGAGCTGAGGAGAGATGGGTGCATCGAGGCTGGGTGATCATTGTGTAATTGTGATCAGCAGATGTGTGAAGAGGAAAAGAGGAGTCCCTACGTGAAGGAGTCTCGATGTGTGTGCTGGAAGGGATGATGCTTTCATCTATTTGGCTTCTGGTTGGGTACTTGGTTTTTCTTTTGCAGTTAGTCTTCCTTTTATGCAATACTATCATTTATACAATCGGTTCTTGGTTGTTATGGTGCTCGATAAGGATGTCCTTGTTTTACTTTGAAACAACGCCCTCCGCGGGTTTAGTTCCTATGCTTATGGATCATTCACAGGGCACATTTCTTGCAGTTCTCTTGATAATCATAAGCTAGTTTTTGGCCCATGGCCAACATGGAATATGTTGCAAGGATCTGTGAAGATGGAGCCTCTCTCGAAAGGTAAAAATCTGCATGCCCACATTATCAAAGTTGGATATTTGTTTGACAAAATCTCAGGATGGGATGTGGTGTCCTGCACTGTGATAATTTCAGGGTATGTTCAGAATGGAATATTTGCTTGAAGAATAGAGGAACACACAATGCTCTTCTCTTGTCTTGTGATGAAGAAAGTAAAATGTCTTATTGGAATGTTAGTCTGGGTATTTACACAAGAAATTTTAAAGGTGTATGAGTCATGTATGATTTCAAATTGGAGTCCGCAGACTTCTAATGTTAAGAGTGAACCCTGTTTTCATTCTTTATAGAGGCATAGAAAGCCTGTGCACTCACTTTTTCGGATAGAAGTGGATATTATTTGGCATCTGTTTGTGTTAGGACATGTATAGTGATAATAAACATTGGGCATATTGAATGGGTTTATATGTAATGGGCTTATAATTTGGGAATTTAATGTTTCTTGTACCTGTGATAAAATGTTATAATGATAAGTGATGTAAGGGGTGCATGATCGGTAGTACCCGACACCCTAGAGGTTTTTGAGTTGTAAATCTTAGCCATAGGCATAGGCAAGCTATATTCTCCAAGAGGTTTTTGGTCCAAAGTTTTAAAGCTTAGCCATAGGCAAGGCAAGCTATATTCCCCATTTGTTGTAAAGTTTAGCCATAGGCAAGACAAGTTATCATGTAGCGTGTATCCCTCTTAGGCATAAAGAGTGGATGTGGTATCAAGCTATGGAATTAGCCACTAGGTAGGTACGAGGGTGGTAGGTGTACTCGTATCTAAGTTTGATGGTGATCGGAGAAGTTAGATCTTTGATTAAGGGGATGAATGTGAGATTAAGTAATCTCATAGTATGAGTTGGTTGGGACCATGTTATGACTAAAGGAGTCTAATATATTGATGAACCATGTACGTGAAAATGATACCTAGATAACTGGTGAGTACAGCGGATGGTATCCATGTATCTCGGTAGATGGATCTCTTTTTATATGGACATCAATGATCAGTTGTTTGCAGGTGCAAAAGGAAGATGAAAACGTTTGATCATTAATCAATTTTATGCAGGTACAAAGAAGAAGAAAAATGTTTGAGGATGGAACTGAAGTGAGTGGTGTTGTGTAAATCAATTTCCCCATCATGCAAGGTTCGTGGTCAGCCAAAACCACCAATGATAAAAGTTTGTGGTCAACTAGAAACCACTTGGTGTGATAGTTCTTGAGCATTGTAATGGGAGCAGATTGAAGGAAGCCCAACCATATGAAGATAGAAACTGAAGATGATGACATGACTCAGATAAATCCCTAACAGGACGTATATTCATCAAGGAGGAGACATTGCAGATCAAAGGATTGAGAGAAGCATTGGCCATTATAAATGTTGATGTAAAATGTAATTAGTAGTAGAAATTACGGGGGAGTGTTGGAGGTATTAATCTCTACCTACCAACAACCACCAAACTTCGAGAGAGTTCCACCGACATCCACCGGATGCTTCCAGATATTTCCTCCGAGAATGCTGTCGATTCTCTAGAGTCTTCCAAAGACGTTATATATACAAGGAAAATGTAATCGCTTTGATAAGATTAAGCAATATAATTTCTTCTATGTTATTTTTTTGTGTTATTTTGCTTCTGACCCTTCAACAAACTCTAAACAACATTCTAATTTTAATATATTCTAGAAGTTTCCTCATTATTCTAACAATGGAATCATATTCTAGAAGTTTCCTCATTATTCTAACAATGGAATCATAGTAAAATCAGAATTCATAACCAATCATGTAAAACCTAAAATTCGGCGTGGATAATGAATCATAATAAAACTTAAATTCACTCGCAATGATAGACTTAACTTAATTAGTTGAGTTTCTTTTTAAATCGAGGTAGCAAAATTTGAAATATATATTAATATTTGATATTCATTATTAATATACAAAATAATCGAGGTTGCAAATAAAACGTGTGAGCTATGCTTAAACAATAATCTTGAGCTATAATTATCATACAAAATGTACACATGCGGAGAGGAAGAGGGAGAGTGGGTGGGAATGGTGGGTCAAGCCTGTAATGAAGCAGAGTTCTTATTAATGGTGTAGACTGACATAGGTCTCACTACTCGAGAGTTTCAACCATTCATAAATGGGAAGATCTTTGTTCTTAATTTGATTTTCATTTTATCATTTTATAAAAGAATTAGTGAGTTTTTGTAATGCATGGTATTCAAACATATCTTTGAATACTTTTAAACTTTGTTTTTCACTATTCAAGAGCTTCAATAACTCTTTAAAAAAAAAATTTCACTACTCAAGATCTTCACTCAAAGTTGGGAAGATCTTTGTTCTCAATTTTATTTTGATTTATTATTTTTTAGGAGTATTTTTTAATGTATGGTATTTAAACATATCTTTGAATACTTTTAAATTTTGTTTTAATGAAAATGTGATGAGATTTATTTACATTTAAAAAATGATTTTTTTTTGTCATCCAAATCAATTAAAAAAGTGATTATTTTTCCATTCAAATAAATTAAAAATTGTTTTTTTTCATTGAAATCAATTTTAAAGAAACATTTATTACACGAGTAAACTACTCTCAAGTTATACAGTGGCTATATGTTTATATGAACATATTTATTTCTATAACTTATTGTTAACTAATAAATTTGGTTGGATAAAAATTTGTTTCTAAGATAAATTGAAAGCATGAATGTCTCCATTTGTTAGATAAGGAAAATGTATCCAACCTTCGTCTACCTCCTATTTAATGTTAGAACGATGAATAAACAATTGAACAACAACCTTAATATCCCTAGGAATCATAGTGCCTATGAAGGATAATCAATGTCCCATTGACGAGGCATTAAATGTGCTCTCACTAAGTCCCTCATCAAGAACATCATTAAATACATTACTAAGTAATTAAAGTCCCATTATCCCCACTAAATCATTAAATGAAGATCATAACACATGAGAAAAATAATAATTATAATCCACCTCAAATACAACCAAACAATGTGTTTCATTTTAGGATGACAAATGTTTGTTTTGACAAACTATGTGCTAGGGGGAGAAGTTAATCTTGGTCGTGCATTTATGAGAAATGAAGAAATGAGTCAACATAGGAATGACAAAATCTCTCATGGCGGAAGTAGATTGTCTAGAGGGATATTTCAGGAATGAAGTGATGAGAATGATGGGTCGAGTTTTTTTAATGTCGGTATTTTGCGAGGGAATGACGAACTGGTGGAGTAGAAAGGCGGCTTTGGTGACTCGCGGTACACGAGACTTGGGCCTATTCGTGGTTCTTTTGCTCCACACTCATTCTTTGGGGTTAATATTTGGTTTTCCGTGGTTGTTTGTTCTGCTCCATAGAATAGTCTTGTTCTACCATTAAAGCCTGGTTTGTGTATGAGCAAGGGATAAATTTGTGATATTCCACATGGTTATTTCTTTTCTCTGGTTTTTTGTGTACATATAGTGGGGGACACTATCATCATGTCTCATGGGCACCTTCTATTTGATTTCCATAACACAAAGAGTGGTTTGATAGCTTCTGAATTATGGGGTGTTACTAAGTTCTCATGTATCCCTGCTTATTCCCTTGGCCATAGAACACTGGCCAACAAACCTCTCAATTGTATCCTTGCTCAAATTAAATGATATCATTAGTGTCCCAAAATATTCAACAAGGAAAGAACAAAAAATCCTTCAATGATTAAAGGCTCTTCCATTAAAAATTTCCACTAGAAGTCAAAGAAGAGATAGCGAGCATACAACATTATGTATAGTAGAAGAGGAGCACACTCTCAAGAGAACAAATAAAGGAATATAAGGGTTGGATTTTAGACCATGTTTCTCTAGGATTCAGGATACCAAAATTTTCAAAATGACTAAGTTCTATTGATTTAACCAAGCCTTATTGTTCAAGTAGTGGAATAAAGAGGCATTCATAATCAAAACATTCAAAATCAAGACATTCTCCATAGATTGGACCTTATGGATAAGAAGTTTGAGGTAGTTTTTAAAGATGTGTTTGGTGTCATCATAATAGTGTTAGATATTCATGATAGTGACAAGGACATGGAAAAGCATGGGACATTCCATAATTAAGGGGAACACCCTCCAACCCAATTATCATTGAGGAGGACCTTATTCCTGAAGACCACATGAAAAAATAAATGCCTCGAGTATCATCCTTGCTACGTCTGTTACGATAACACAACATCATTTTATATTGTGCTAATCTTTATAATACTTCTTTGTTCTAAAATTTTTGGTTATATTTTAGTTTCCACTATATACAACCTAAGTAATACATGATACATTAATGATAGCTAGTAGCTAGTGACATTACTTGTTTGAAAAAAAAAACAATTGCTTGGTTTCCTTTATGGCAGGTCACATAATGTTATGTATGTAATCTTTTTTTATGATAGTAATATGAATGTTTCCTTGCTTATAAAAAAAAACTTAGAAGCTATTTCCTTTATGG
>JZKD02S0511859.1:881197-925408 GCA_000966675.3 Picea glauca | reverse complement strand
TATATATATATATATATATATATATATAAAATATTAACATACTCAAAATCCCTCATTCTGTTATCATTTCAAGAATTTTTTTTCATATGCACTATTAGACTAACAATCAAATTTTAACAATTATGTAATTTTTTTAATTATTACTAATACAATTCATTGGTTTTATGTAGATGATATCTTAATAGATGTAAAATTATCTCACAACCATATATGGTAAGTAATGAAAAACTAGGTCATGCAACTAGAAATTATGAAGGTGTTGATCTGTGTAACAAATCTTGGAAGTCAATGTGGATAAATCACAAAATTCATGGCCCCAATTAGGACTATGTTTGTTTGCGATCGCGATGCTCACCAGTATGTGGGACCAGTTGCCACTAAGGGGATTTTCTCTTCGAAAGGAGACTTTCCTTCAAGCTTTTTTCAACTAATGTGAAAGAAAAAGAAAAGGGAAATTCTAACACTATTCCACAAATACACTATCCTATCTGACATTTAAAGATAGATCATGATATTCCATTTAGGAGTACTTTAGCACACCCAACCCCTAAATACTCTTTCTAGGGATGGGACATCAATTTTTTTTCTTTTTCTTGGTTCATTTTCGGTCCCTTACTAAGAAGAACCATCTTACTCTGCTCCTCCGAAGTTTACATCTCCCACTACACACTTAAACCAACTAAAAGGGTCCTCCTTGTTGCCTCGGGCTAAAAAATGAGAGCTAAGAGTCTTCTTAGCGGATTTTTTGGCACTTGGGACTCCTGTACTTCGGGAGTTCCATCGGTGTTGTCAAATTTTGAGATTGTCAAGAAGCGGAGGGAATCAACAGTCCATGTCCTCCGCCGAGATCCTACGGTTAAAAAGGGACTTCAACGTTCAACGCAGAGCACTCCTTTTTCCCAACCCCCAAAGTCTTTAAATCTCACCACATGGCCTTAACCATTCAATGATTGACATTTGACATTTAGCATTGAACGTCGTACATTTCGACGTTTCGTCAGTTAGCGTTCTTCATTTTACTTTTTCGGATTTTCAACAATTGATGATCGTCGTTGGCCTTTCGGCATTTGACTATCAGCTATCTGCATTGTACCCTCCTCATTTATACTACATTCAATCTTCTGAACTCCCAAAATCATCTAGACTCTGAGATTTCCATACATGTCACCAGCCATGTTGGTCAAGCGGGCATGAACCAAAAGTTGACATGCGACAAGCATCAAGGGGTGAAACATGTCCTCATTAGGGGGTGACACATGGAATGATTTAATATTCATAAAGGGACCGTGTATCAACAAAATATGTGTTGATTAATTGGGTTTGTTGTCATTGATGTCAACCCTTGAAGAAAACTCGGTAGTGAATTCTGGTAGCAAAAAGGATTGGGTAATGAACCCAAGTTTGTTTGATGGATAATGGTATGATTTTTGATATATTTGCAGGTAAGACTATTATACATGGATAGTACATGTCATTCCATTTCCGGTGGTATGTGGAATGTCACATAAATCCTCACGGTTAGAGAGTTATGGCCATGTGAAGTTGGAGACCCCTCATGAGTCATTTAAATAATAAAGTGAAGTGATGAGTGTAATATAAGTCAAATATGATGAAAAATAAATTATTTAAATAATAAATTTAATGGAGAACTTACTAATTATGGAAAGTGGTTAAATTAAGTGGACAAGTGGTTATAAGTGGGTTAACCTTAAAATAAAGAAAGTGGGTTAAGATGGTTAGAAGGTAACCCCTTGGAGAAGCTACATAAAAATATAAATAAGAGGAAAGGGTATCTCATTCAAATCACACTTGAATATCATTGAATATCTATTTTTGTGAAAGGTTATTTCGATAGGAAAAGTATGGAAAAAAAAGTGTGGCAGGAAAAGTGCAGCACGAAAACCGCGGAAGAAAAAGTGTGGCAAGAAAAGTGCAGAAGAAAAATCGCAGCAAGAAAAGTGTGGAATAAAAACTGTGGCAGAAAAAACACAGCAGAAAAAGTGCAACAAAAAAATCGCGATAGAAAAATCGCGGTAGTGGATTCGCAGTAACAAAACCGCGTCAACAAAACAATACAAGAAGAAAACATGGTATGTTTTTCATGTGTGTAGTTTTGAATTTATGAATCAAGTTGAGGGTTTTCCTTGTAAATATGTTGGATGCACTCTTGGGAGTTTATGGCTTGTTGTAGAGTTGATCTGAGGCAGATCTACTGAAGTTATTGTTACAGATAGAGGTTTTATAACAATGAGGTTCTAGAGCATGGTTTGAGGTACAAACTTGTGTTATTGTGTTTGAGGTATATGTGATTAGATCATATTTGGATGATAAAATTGATGAGGGATTTTGGATGAGGTACATGTTGGGTACATGGTTGAGACAATAATTTGATGAGTTGGCACATACACGAGGTGTATAGTTGATGATGTTGGTACATATTGATGAGTCATAGTTAATAAGTAGTTGATACATGATTGGTACATACTTGGTACATGGTTGGAGGCACTTGTTAGTAGTATTGTTGACACACGGTTTATGGATGATGTAGCATACTTATATTGGTATATTATTAGAAGAACATATTGATCTTGGTGTTGATTATGAGTTGTTGTGTTATGCTTGGTTGATGCACATATTTGAGATTTGTCTTGGTGATTGATCTTGGTGAGTAGATTGAATTTGGTTGATAAGATTGATGAGACAGGTTGTTGTGATAGGTTGTTTGGACAGGTTGTTGTAACAGGTTATTTTTGTAGGTTTGGTGCATGGTTGATGCACTTGTTCATGGTACAGTTTGAGGTACAGGTTGGTGCATGGTTGATGCACTTATTTATGGTACAGGTTGATTACAGGTTGTTTGGTACATGTTGGTGCATGGTCAATACACTTGTTTATGGTACAGGTTGAGGTACATATTGATGCATGCTTGATACATGGTTTAGGTTATTGGTACAGGTTTTTTGGTGTAGTTTGATTGGTACAGCTTTACAATAGTATATATCACAGTGATAGTGTGACAATGGTTCCATCATTCTACTTATATTTTAGGATAGTTGTATGGGGCAAGGACAGGTGGTTTTAGCCACCTTCCGTTTGTAGCCAAAGAACATAGGGGGTTGTAGCCTCCTTATTGTCGTAGCTAGATAATTGGGGAGTTGGAGATTCCCTTAGGTTGTAGCCTGAGAAACTAGGGGGTTGGAGCCTCCTTCCAATTGTAGCTACAAAACAAAGGAAGTTGGTGCTTCCAATGAATGTAACTCTTAAAGACATATAAGAAAAATCATTGTGTGGTTTTCTCCCGCTTTGGGTTTACACGTAAAACACTTGTGTACTGTGTATGTGTGTGATTTCTCATTTGTTCATTGTTTATTTAGTCTGAAAATATTGGATGATAATGCTACATTGATATAACACTTGAATTTTATGGTGAAAAAGGATTAAATTGCTCTATTACCGATTCATCCCCTTCTCAGTAATCCAACAATTGGGATCATATTCGATTCCTTCAGGAAACAGTTTAACCACTGGAAAGAGATCATGGATTATTCTGAGAATGGAGTACCAATGTTTAATGGTCAAAATGGTTTTGAGTATGAGATTTAGAGTAGAAGGACAAAAGTATTTTTACAGGCACAGGGACAATATATTTGTCTATCAGTTGTTACAGGATATGATAGTTCAAAAAGGGAAAAGACTGCAACCAAGAAGTAATTGAAGAAGAATAACAAAATATCGATGGATTTCATCTGGGAAGGATTACCTAATTCAGTAAGAGAAACGGTTGGTAAATTTTCATAAGCCAAAGAACCTTGGGATAAGTTACATGACATATATTCTTAACCCATCACATATTCAAAAAATTCCAAAGAAGATGCAGATACAGATCAAGAATAATTATGTTCACCGTGTCAAATAGATTCAGTAGATGAAGAGTACATAATCACTAGAGGTATGTTGTTTTGATTTAATTGTGAAAAATGCAGACATCTTGAAATATAACTCCATGAAAGAAATGAGACAGAAAAACTAATTGAAAAGAAAGGCAATTATGAAGAAAAATTGATTAGTGCTTTAGATGAACTAAGAGAAGAAAACAAGTCACCCAAGAAATAATTGATGAAACAAAAGGAAAGTGTTCAAATTTTTTGAGAATCCCAATCGGTCATTGAGAACTTAGGAACTCAACTAGAAGAAGCTAGAAAGATTGAAGAAAATCTTGAATATCAAAAGCAGTATTTGGAAGCCAACATAGAAGAACAGAAGGAAAAAGAAGAAATGAGAGAGAAGATATTGAAAAATCATCTTAAGGAAAGAATTATCGATCTAAACCAAATTGAGGCAGAGTTTGGTCAAGAAGAGAAAGGACTTGAAGAAGAAATAATCACATTAAAAATTGAGCTTGAAGAAGCGAAAAGAACAGAAGAAGTCATGAAGTCTCAGATAATGAAGAAAGAAGAAGAGGTTGAGAAGCTTGAAGAAGAAGTTGTCACATTGAGAATCAAAATATTCAAGATCAACAAGAACGTTGAAGAGACAAAAACATCCACATTAGTTATAGAGAATGAAGAGAAGCACTTCAGGTTGCTAGAAAAGAAGAATGAAGAAAATAGAAAGAGTTATGAATAAGTACTCAAAGGAATGAATCATGGCCAACCATAATCTAGTAAAACTATTGAAGATACATCTTCAGGAAGGCCATCCATGTTCAAGCCAAAAAGAAGCTTCAATCATGATCATGATTAGTCAAGGAAAAAATTTAGAAGGACTACGCCACAAAGAATATCATTCACTCCTAGGTATGCAAATTTCTTTTATAGTCGTTGTTTTTATTGTACATGTAAATAAAAAACAGGTTCAAGAGATTGTACTTTCAGGCATTGTAATGAAAGATGAATACACAGATAGAAATAAAGAAGTCAGAGCTCATAGAGATGATGAATCTACCAATGAAGATGATTATGACTACACATAAGAGCAAGAATTGTTTTGATCCATCCAGCTTAGAGACTCCCAGGTAACATGAATATTAGACATAGGGAGTCTATGCGATAGCTGTGATAGAACAAAGAACCATCTTTCAAGCATCTTGCAAAGTTTGAATAGACAAATCCGAAGCAGTTAATTAGCATAAGTACAATCAGTTGTAGTAGTGAATACTTCATTATAGTACAGTGATAAATGGGTCAACATTATGGATAGTGTGTAGTAGAGTCTTGGACAGTATGGACATAGATGGATTCATAAGAACACTTAGCATTTTTGGACAGATATATGACAGTGGAAAAGAGCATGGATTCATATATTGGTTTAGAGAGTGGTTCAGAGACAAGGGAACATTATCACAATGGATGATAATTACACAAGAAATGGCCCGAACAATGCTATTGGATTCAAAATTGACAGATATTTTTTGGACACATGCAGTGCATACAACAATTCACATTCAAAATAGAGTAATGCTTAGAAATAACAATGACAAAACTTCCTACGAGCTATGGAAAGTAAGATGATAAAATGTGAATCACTTCAGAGTATTTGAAAGAAAATCTACATCAAAAGAGAAGATGGAAGAATGGGAAATTTTGACTCTCGTGTGGACAAAGGAGTACTTGTTGGTTACTCAAGTACAAGGAAATCATACAAGTGTTACAATCTTAGGTTGAACAAAGTTGTGGAAAGAATCAATGTGACAATTGATGAAACAGGTGGACAAGAATTAAAGGAAGAAGAAAATGAGTCAATGGAACAAATTTATGAAGAAGAGGTAGAAGATGAAGAAGAAGTCTACATCGAACAACCCAAAGGATTTCAATTGTCAGAGAAAGAAGATTACATTTGCAAATTGAAGAAGGCTTTGTATGCTCTAAAACAAACTCCTAGAGCATGGTACTCTAGACTGGATAAATATCTACAACAGGCAGGGTTCAGAAAAGGAAGTGCATACAACAACCTCTACATCAAGGTAAATCAAGGTAGTATTTTATTAATTGAATTTTATGTTGATGATATTATTTTTTGAAGCAATTATGACATGTTAAGACAAAAATTTGCAAAGGATATGAAGAATGAATTTGAAATTTCATTACTCGGAGAACTATCCTTCTTTTTGGGTCTTCAAATACGTCAAAGAAACCAAGGAATTTTTATTTCTCAAACTAAGTATATTAGAGAAATGCTAAAGAGGTTCAGAATGGAAGATTTCAAACTAGTTACCACTCCTATGCAAACCGCTTGCAAGTTGAGAAAAGATGATGATTTTAAGTCTACGGACCAAAGGAAATATAGATCACATTCTAGACCAGATGTAATGCAGGCAATTGGAAAGGTGGCACGATTTCAAGAAGCACCAAATCAATCACATGTCGTAGCAGTGAAGAGGATTTTCAGATATCTCAAAGGAACATAAGATTTTGGATTATGGTATCCAAAAGGAAAGGATCTATCACTTATTTCCTACACAGATGCAGATTGGGCAGGTTGCATTGATGATTGATGAAGCACCAATGGAACAACATTATACTTGGGTGAGTGCTTAGTATCATGTCTAAGTACAAAACAATAATCAATATCCTTATCTACAGCTGAGGCATAATATATTGCAGCAACAACATGTTGTACACAGGTTCTATGGATGAAACAAACTCTGACATATATACAAGTTCAATAGGATGAGCTCATTCCAATCTATTGTGATAATACAAGTGTCATCCGTATCTCAAAGAACCCGATGATGCACTCCAAGAAAAATCACATTCCAATCAAGTATAATTTTCTGTTGGCATAGGGGCAGACCCAGGGTTCAACTCTAACAATGCACCAACAAACCCTAACTACTAGCCCTTACAGAAACACCTGCAAAGCAGATAAAGTCTCACACGAAGTAGAAATAGGGGGGTTGCAAGACACAAGTGTCTACAACCAGAGGAGATGCAAGATAATTCCAAAAAAACAACTCAAAATAACGTAAATATTCTCAACAGTATTATGCTTAACTTCGCAAAGTAGGTTATATATTCTTATCTTCAACGGGAAAAAAAATAGTGGAATAACAGTATAAAAGGAAGTAAATAACAAAACATCAAGCACTTAGAACAACAATATTTTACATGGTTCACCCTCTCCCTAGGGCTACGTCCACATAACTATGTTTATTGATAGAATAGATGAAAATAAACAACTCTATCTGTGCACTTAGTTGTAAATCCTTCTCTCTTTTCCTCTTTATTTCTACTCCCTGTGCACCTAGATGCAGGGTCAATCTTTGCACCCAGCTGAAGATCAAAAATACAAGAATATACTAAAATATAACACTCTTACATCTCAGCATGACTCTCACTTTTCTCTCAACTCTTCTAGAATTCTATATATCATTCCATGACTCTTAGAATCCCTAGACCAAAGTCCAGGTGCCAAAACCCTAGGTCCACATAATCCACATTTTAAGGACTTCACCGACCTGTTCTTCTTTCGTCTCCGCGAGGTGCTCTAAAGCACCCATTAGTGTCTTCTTTTGCTTGCTTACATGTCCACGATCTAAATTCGTTGCTTTTTTTTCTTCCTTGATCTTCTCTTTCAAAGACTTTCTTTCCTTTACTTTGCTCCTTCTTTTATGATTCTTTAACCACTTTGACCCTTCCTCTGTTTGTGTGCCTTCTGCACACTTCATAATTTGTCTTTATTCTTCCTTAATCTTCTCTTTCTTCCTTAATACATGACCAAGGGACAACATGCCCCCAACAATCTCATGTGACTTGTCCCGAGTCACTACAGGGTTGATCATTTTCTATTACTTTGATTGTAGGATGCGTAGAGCAGCCTGTGATTTCTTCTTTGTCCCTCCCTAGCATGTGCAGACTGTCTTTTCTATGTCTGGTGCCTAATTTCCACTACACCTGGTACCTAGACCCTTCCTCCCTTTATTTTACTGAGAGTTGTGAGGCAACTGGTTGTCACAATACAACTTCAATCAAATCACATTTACTAAACCATCCTTCCATTCTCCATCAAGAGTCTTCAACTATACAACTGCACCTTCTGTAACATAGACAACCTCGAATGGCCCAAAATCTTTCTTGAACTTTCCTAGATGCTTCATGAACTTGTTGTCATATAAAAGTACCAGATATCCTTGTTTAAATGCTTTCTTCTTGATATGTTTTTCATGGTAATCCTTTTCTCGTTCTTTTTGTACCTGCTAATGAAATCCTACGATGAACCTATCTTCTTCTAGTTCCATCAACTGCTTGAGCATGTATTGAACAACATCGGTGTCATCCATACGTGTAAATGATACAATTCTTAAACTAAGAACCAAATATTCCATAGGTACCACTGCTTCCAGGTCATAAACTAACTTGAAGGGAGTCTGCATTGTTAAATTTTTGCAAGTAGTTCAATAATCCCATAACACTGCTGGAATTCTCAAATCCCTACTCTTTGATATACATTGCAGGCTCTGTGGTATTCCTTAGCATCCTTATGTAAAGTGGGCCACCAGAGGCCAGCTCTGAGAACCTTCTGCGTTGTTGATTTCCCTGCATAATCAATGGTCATTTTGACTACATAACACATCTTAAGATCTCATCTTGTCCCATCTTATATAACTTTCTAACTATAAGTTGAAAATCTGCAACGCAAACTACCAATTGTTTTTATTGTATACTCATGAGGTGTCATTCCCGTGTTTAGGAACTGGACTATCTCGGCAAAGTCATCATCGATTTTCCTAATGGCCAACAACTGTGCATCTGGTAGAGTAGCATCCAAACTAGTAGGTTCCTCTCCATGTTCTAACCTTGATAAGTGGTCAGGCCCCTTATTCATTTTCCCTGGCTTGACCACAATATCAAAGTCATAATCCTGGAATAATAATAGCCATCTGCATATTATTCCCCCCAACAATGTCTTGTTGACTAAGTACTTTAATGCATAACGATCAGTAAACATATTAAAATGTCCTCACAACAAGTAGTGCCTAAAATTTTGTAGCGCATATACCATAGCTAAGACTTTTGTTTCAGTGGTAGTAGAATTCATTTCAGTGGTAGTATATTAAAATATTCATGCTAGCAAAGGCTATAGGGTGGTAAATATATCCTACACCTCGCTATGATAAAATTGGTCCTAATGAAATGGATGAAGCATTGACATGGACATGGAATTCGTTGCTGCAATCTGGAAAAACCAAAATAAGTGCAGTTACCATTTTCTGCTTTAATGTGTTGAAGCTCTATTGTCATTCCTCTATCCATTGAAACATACTATCCTTATTTAATAGCTTCTCCATAGGTGTTGTTATCTGTGCGTAACCCTTAATAAAATTTGTGTAGTATCCAGTGTGACCCAATGCAGTGCGTAGCTGTCTAACCAAAGTAGGAGGAGGTAGATCAACAATGATAGAAAAATTGGAAGGATCTACCAACAACCCTTGCTTACACACAATGTGTCCTAACAATACTCCAAAGGGTAAAAATAAAATACACTTTCTTAAGGTTCAGGGCAATCTGACATTGCCTGCACTTATCCAACATTAGTCTCAAACATTCAAAATGATTTTTCAATAGACTAAAAGCAGTCCAGTCATCAAAGTATGCCTCCAAAAACTTATGTAAAAATTCCTTAAATGCTTCGACCACCACCCTGGAAAATATTGTTGGTTCATTCTTCAAACCGAAAGGAATCACAATGTACTGAAAAGAACCCCATTCTGTTGCAAATGTAGTCTTATGTCTATCCTCCTTAGCAATTCTGATCTGGTGATAGCCTAAAAATCCACCTGTGAATGAATAAACTTCCTATCCTCCTACATTATATATAACTTCATCAGTAAAATGTGTAGGAAATGGATCATGTAAATATGCATCATTCAATTTCCTTAGATCTACATAGATTCTGATTTCTCTTGTCTTCTTATCTTGGACCACCATAGGATTGATTTGTTCATACTCTTCAACTGGTTCTATAATTCAATCTTTACTTTTTTCTTGTACTTGGGATTCAATCTGTAAGGCCTCTTCTTGATAGGCCTTGCATCTGCTTTCAAAGGAATCTTCATTTCTCCCATGGGCCCTTTAATGCCCATAATGTCTGTGAGCTTGGTTGGAAGCAAGTCTTGATACTCTTGCAATATTTATGTAATCATGCTAATAGTATCATCATCCCAATAGTATCCAACATTTTTCAACTTAGGTGCTTGCTATGTTCCAATATTAACCTTCTTAATTTTAATAGGCTACCCAACAAAAGGTAATTCAATCCCTGGCCCTTCTATATCTCTTTGTCCTTTAGTTTATGAAATGGTCACATTCCTAGGGTCATTATCCTCATCGACATTAATATTATAATAAACCTATAGCCACTGAAGAGGCACAATCCATTCATCTTATTGTTGTTCAAGAGCGGCGTTGGGTGCTTCCCCAAAAACCTTCTGTCTTATAATTTGTAAAGCCCGATCTATTGTGGGGTACTAACTTTCAAATAGGAACCCTGCTATAAAGTTCTGGGTCATACCATACCATTCTGTATTGAATACGCTCATTTATTCTTGAAAATACCATTTTATAGGCGTAGTATCTATGGTGTTAATGAACGTATTTAACCATTGTTCTTTAATAATTCTCCTCCAGGATTCCTCACAACTTTGCACATGGTTCTTAGCACAAATCTGACCTATGTATCGAACTTCACAACCTTCATATTGGTCTAAAAAGTGCACTGTCAACAAGGTGCGACATTGTACCCACTCTAGGATGTTATTCTTGTGTGTTCCCCACCATCTAGTTGGCGTTGCTTCCAAGGATTCATATAGTTCCAACAACCTCTGTTGTGTTGGTAAAATTCCTTCAAATTGAAATAGAAATGTCTCTAAATTATTCAAGACATCAAATGTAGGAAGATTACTTACTTCTGTGCCAATCTAATGAACTTCCTTAGTCAATTCGACACACCTCCACGTAGATGCTTCATACAATCTGTTCTGCCAATTTTCCAATTCTTCTTATGAATCATACGAGCATGCACTTTCACTTTGCGAACTTATATTTCCATGTTTTGTAGGATTAATATAATCCTGGTTTCAGTTTATAAATGTTCTGTAGTTCATAGGCATGGTCTTCTTCTCGAATAGGTTCTGTGTATCTGTGACCTTCATCAGGGTAAAGAGGTGAAATGACCCTAAGGCCATCACCTTCAAATGTCATTCTTGTCATTTTCATGTCAACAATATTCAAATTGTCTAAATCCCAATTAATACCTAACAACGTAGGATAGGGACAACTATTATCAACAATCTCTATCACTTCAAATTCTGCAAATGTCCTCACTCTGTCAATGTCAATAGGGAGATGTTATAGTCTTCCAAAGGGGCTGACCACCTGTTGATTAGCCATCCTGAGCCTAATAGGATATTAAATCAATTTAGGTTTTCCCATCAATGCCAAAGTCTACTTCATCATAACATTTTCTTCTGATCCCAGGTCGAGGACCAAATAGTCTATGTCATAGTATCCAATCTGAGCACTAAGGTGAAGTTCCCTTCTTGTCCTCATTTTTCTAGATACTTGATTCACATCTCTACTCAACAGAGGATCTACTCTTCCAATTTTATATTGTCTTATCAGGTTTTGTAGTTCCTACACAACTCTTTCATCTTTAAACAAATTAATACAAGTATACAAGAAATCAACAAGCTTTCTTACCTCCTTTCCTTGTCTAGGTGGGGAATATTGATCAAATGTTGGAGGAATTTCACATTCTCTTACTTCTGGTTGTGTCTGAGATGAAGAAACATGTTCACCTACAAATTCCCTTCTTTCTTCTTCAAAAGTATGCTTTTCTTTCCTTGTATCAAACAATGGTTCCTTCTTTGAAGCTCTTCTGATCCTTGATCCATATGTAGTATATCTTGGAGTCACCTTATCTTATCCTGTCACAATGCATCCTCTAGTAATAACAATGAATTTGGGTTCCTCACCATGAGGTTCAGCCGATATTAGTTGGACTTCCTGGTTTCCACCTCGTCTTTCCTGAACCTTAGCTAGCAATATTGGACATTCTTCAATGATATGGTAACATGAATTACAATAGCTGGAAGTAGTACAAGGGTTCTAACAATACCTTTCCAAATGACCTAGCTGGGTGAAATTATAGGAAATAATCTGACCTCAACCTCAACCCATGCCTCCTCCTCATCCTCTTCCTCTAAACCCACCACGAGGGTTGAATTTTCCTCTTCCTGGGGAATTAAATTATGCAACATTTCCTTCTGGTTGTAATTCTCCATGAATTCTATATGCATCCCTTAACCTTTCATGCATGTGTTCATAAGCCCTATAGTCCTTCTCATCATGCCCCATAGATTTACAGGATGTAAAATAAATATTGGTGGGTGTTTGGACATATTTATTCATATAATAACATTCACCAGGGCAATGTCTAATTCTACATACCTTGCACCATGGTAAAGTAGATTGATTCAAAGGGTTGGGAGCTCCAGAGGCCAAGTATTCATTAAATAAAGGACAGTTCTCTTTGTCACGACCGTCTGATTTACATTTGATACACTATATGTCTTCTCTTTTCTCTTTTCCTTTGTCTTTCTTCATGTCTTCAACCTATAAAGACAAACTAGTTAATTGATTCAAAATCCGACTCATACCTAGACTAGATTCTCCTAGAGGGGCTCCTTCTAGTTTCATGGAAATCTTTAATGCTTCAGCCTGCGAAGTGACCTTCTGTTGCGTCAGAGGAACTCTAATGTGTGGTAGGATGGCAACGATGAACCATTCCTTATGTTGTTTGTCTAGAATATGAAAAATTAAATGGCATGTCAAGGTCTTAAACCTCTAATAAAATTCCCAAATAGGTTCAATCACCTTCTTCTTGGTTTCCTTCAACTCTATAATGCACTACGACTCCAACTTAGGCTTGCTGAAATATGCGCTCAAAGTAGTCTTAATGTCATTCAACGGTTTAGGTTGTACAAATGTTGTAACAAACTTCATATACCAACTCAATGCACGACCCCTCAAGGTAGTACTAAATTGATCTTTCTTAAGAACTTCGTCGGTAACTTGCTTAATTCTCCATACAACTTCACATAAGAGCCGGTGTTGGTCAGGATCCACAGATCCATATCCTCTTAAAATAGTTAACCTCATTTCACATGCCGTTGATTTTCCTTGGTTTCTCGATTGAGTCAGTACTAAACTACTTGTGATAGTACTCTGAGTGATCTCATTAATATGGTTACTCTGGTTACTTTGGTTACTCTATGCTGCTAAAACAACAGGAGGAGTAGAAATACTTACTTCGATAGTAGGTGCAGTACCTCAAGTTCCCGGTTCTTCTCAACGAGGTTCTTCAGTCTCTACTTCCTCTTCCTTTTCGAACCCTGAATAATGATCGCTCTGCTTCTTCCCCACTGTAGAAATCTTACTCTTGCGCTAATGGACTGTAACTCTACTTAAACAGGTTCACAAGAGGAACCTTTTTGAATGATATCCCACTATGATTGTGTCCAACCTCTGTGTCACTATTGTTGTCTGAATTCTTGAACATTATCTTTAAAATCCAACTGATTATTATATCTTCAATATATTCTTCTCATGCAATAACATATTAATCTTCAAGTTCAAAAAGTGCAGAAAATTTCCTCTAGGTCCCTTGAAGAAATATCTCTCTTCTTGACTATATGATTCCACTCTGTCAATAGAAAATTCAGTAATGTACCCTCCAATAGTGTTTTCAAACCAGAGATCTAATGCTCGTGACACAACGTTATCAACTTTCTTGACTTTCTTAATCAACACCAATGTCGAAAACATGGGTGGTCTAGATCTAATTTCAAATTGAGTGTCTTATAGTCTGGATAACCACTCATACAACTCATGATGAAATCCTATAAATAAAATCTCATGCACATCAGTAAATATGTACCTTCCCAACCAGTCTTCTGTAACAATGCTAGGGTTCTTGTTTTGAGCTTCGATGAAGTCCCTTTCTTGTTCTTCTATCCAATTCTGAATTTCTATCTTCGATGGAAACCACCTTGACATTCCCTCAAGAAGATCTTGGTCACAACAACAGAACCATTTGTTGGCACAGGGTATCCCTTCAACTCTAACAATGCACCAAAAAGCCCTAACTATTGTTCCTTACGGAAACACCTACGAAGCAGATGAAGTCTCACCTGAAATAGCAATAGGAGGGTTGCAGGACACATGTTCCTACATCCAGAGGAGATGCAATATGATTCCAAAACAACAATGAAAAATAACCTAAATATTCTCAACAATATTATGCTTAACTTCGCAAAGTAGGTTATATCTTCTTATCTTCAACAGGAAAAATAACAGTGCAATAATAGTATAAAAGGAAGTAAATAACAAAGCATCAACCACTTAGAACATCAATATTTTATGTCGTTCACCCTCTCCCTAGGGATACATCCACAAAACTATGTTTATTGATAGAATAGATTAAAATATATAGTTCTATCTGCGCACTTATCTGCATATCCTTCTCCCTTTTCCTCTTTATTTCCCCTCCCTGCACACCCAACAATAGGGTCAATCTTCACACCTAGATGAAGATCCAAAATATTAGAATATACTAAAATATAACACTCTTACATCTCAACATCATTCTCACTTTTCTCTCAACTCTTCCAGACTTCTATTTATCATTCCATGACTCTTAGAATCCTAGACTGAAGTCTAGGTGCCAAAACCCTAGGTCCACATAAGTCGCATTTTAAGGACTTCAATGACCTGTTCTTCCTTCATCTCTGTGAGCTGCTCCAAATCACCCATTAATGTCTTCTTCCACTTGTTGACTTGTCCATGATCTATCTTCCTTGCTTATTTTTCTTCCTTTATCTTTTCTTTCAATGACTTTCTTTCCTTTACTTCGCTCCTTCATTTATGCTTCTTTAACCACTTCGACCCTTCTTTGGTTTGTGTTCCTTCTGAGCACTTCATACTTTGTCTTTCTTCTTCCTTAATCTTTGATTTCTTCCTTAGTACATGACCAAGGGCCAACACTTTCTACGGGAATAGGTTGCAGAGAAGAACATCATAGTTGAATATGTGGGCACAAAAGAACAAGTGGGAGACATATTTAGAAAATTGCTTCTAAGGGAATCCTTTGAGTATATTCTCCAGAGACTCGAAGTAATTTATACTCCAAAATGAATGTTTTTAAATGCTTATATTATATGTATTATATTTACATGAAGAAGCACCATAAAGAGGATAGTTCAGTTCAGGAGATCAGTTTAAGGAAGAGTTCAGTCAGGGGGAGTATCCCCAAGGAAATTTCAGTTAGGGGGATAAAAACAGGATGGAAAGATACCTTTTCCATTGATGATAAAGGGGGAGATATTTATCATATGAAGAGCACAGAGGCATGGTTTTAGAGGGAGAAATGGCCACAGGAAGAGCATGAGTGATATGACTTCAGTATTGCATTACATGACTTCATTATTGCATCATAGTGCTTCCATCAATGCCGAAGTGGGATATTGTTGATTAATTGGGTTGGTTTTCATTGATGTCAACCCTTGAAGAAAGTTTGGTAGTGAATTCCGGTAGCACAAAGGTTTGGGTAATGGACCCAAGTTTGTTTGATGGATAATGGTATGAGTTTTGATATATTTGTAGGTAAAACTATTCTAGATGGATAGTACATGTCATGCCATTTCTGGTGGTATGTGGACCGTCACATAACTCCTCACGGTTAAAGAGCTATAGCCATGTGAAGTTGGAGAACCCTCGTTAGTCATCTAGAAGCCCCAAAAGGTCAAAGTAGTCAAAGTGTTTGCAAAGAAGAAATTATTTGAATAATAAAGTGAAGTGATGAGTGTACTATAAGTTAAATAGGATGCAAAAGAAATTATTTAAATAATAAAGTTAATGGAGAACTTACTAGTTATGGAAAGTGGTTAAGTTAAGTGGACAAGTGGTTATAGGTGGGTTAAAATAAAAATAAGGAAAGTGGGTTAAGATGGTTAGAAGGTAATCCCTTGGGGAAGCTTTATAAAAGTATAAATAAGAGGCAAGGGTCTCTCATTCAAATCACACTTGAATATCATTGAATATCTATTTTTGTGAAAGGTTATTTCGGCAGGAAAAGTGCAACAGAAAAAGTGCAGCAAGAAAACTGCGGAAGAAAAACTGTGGCAGGAAAACTGTAGAAGAAAAATCATAGTAAGAAAAGTGAAGAAGAAAAAGTGCAGCAAAAAAATCGTTGTAGAAAAAGTGCGGCAGAAAAATCACAGCAGAATAATCGCAGCATTGGATTCGCGACAAAAAAGTCGCGGAAATAGAACACTACAAGAAGAAAAAATGGTATGTTTTTCATATGTACACTGTTGAATTTATGAATCAAGTTGAGGGTTTGCCTTGTAAATATGTTGGATTCCCTCTTGCGATTTTATTTATTTCTATAGATTTTATTTGAGGCAGATCTACTGAAGTTATTGGTACAAATATAGGTTGTATAATAGTGAGGTTCTAGCACATGGTTTGAGGTATAGACTTGTGGTATAGTGTTTGAGGTATATGTGATCAAATCAAATTTGGATGATGAAATTGATGAGGTATTTTGGTTGAGGTTCATGTTGGGTACATGGTTGAGACAAGTAGTTGACGAGTTGGCACATACATGAGGTGTATAGTTGATGATGCTGGTAGATCTTGATGAGTCATAGTTGATGAGTAGTTGATACATGATTGGTACATACTTGGTGCATGGTTGGAGGAACTTGTTAGTATTATTGTTGAAATATGGTTTATGGATGATGTATCATACTTGTGTTGGTATATTAATAAAAGAACATATTGATCCTGGTGATGATTATGAGTTGTTGTGTTATGCTTGGTTGATGCACATCTTTGAGAGTTGTCTTGGTGATTGTTCTTGGTGAGTAGATCTGATTTGGTTCATAAGATTGATGAGACAGGTTGTTGGGATAAGTTGTTTGCACATGTTGTTGTGACAATTTATTTGTACATGTTTGGTGCATGGTTGATGCGCTTGTTCATGGTACAATTTGAGGTATAGGTTGGTGCATGGTTGATTCACTTGTTTATGGTACAGGTTGATTACGGGTTGTTTGGTATAGGTTGGTGCATTGTTGATGCACTTGTTTATGGTATATATTGATTACAAATTGAGGTACTGGTTGATGCATGTTTGATGCATGGTTCATGTTATTGGTACAGGTTGTTTGGTGCAGGTTTATTGGTATAGGTTTACAAGAGTATATCTCACAACGATAGTGTGACAGTGGTTTTATCATTCTACTTATATTTTAGGGTGGTCAGACGGGGCAAGGATAGGTGGCTGTATCCATCTTACGATGATAGTCGAAGAACATAGGGGGTTGTAGCCATAGAATTGGGGAGTTGGAGATTCCCTCAAGTTGTAGCCTGAGAAACTAGGGGGTTGGAGCCTCCTTCCAATTGCAGTTGGAAAAAAAAGGAAGTTGGTGCTTCCAATGAATGTAATTATTAAACACATATAATAAAAACCATTTCATGGTTTTCTACCGCTTTGGGTTTTCACGTAAAACATTGGTGTACTTTGCATGTGTGTGAATTATCATTTGTTCATTGTTTATTTACTCTACAACTATTGGATGATAATGCTACATTGATATAACACTTGCATTTTATGGTGAAAACAGATTAAATTTCTCTATTACTGATTCACCCCCCCTCTCAGTAATCCAACAATATGGGTGACACATGGCACTTTGGTTGTAGGTCCACATCACCCGAGATGACGTTAGTGAGCCATGTCAACCCCCATCATATGGTTGGGATTTATCCACGTGGATACATAGATCCATAATCCTCATTACGTCGCAACTCCAAGATTCAAAGATTACCAACTCATCTCGATGCAAATCCCTCGAAGTGCCAAGTCTCTAGACTCTTAGATCTGGTGTAACACGTCCTCTTCCTACCAATGGCTAAGATTTATTTCATCATTCACGGCTTCGGTGGTTTTCACATTTTGTAGAATCTTGGCCACGTTCCTCCATAGTACAAAGTCTCTGGACTATGAGATTGCTTGCCACATATTCACTCATCCAACGATACTAGTTCAATGGACAACCTTTAATAGTGGACGAGTAGGACTATGTGTGAGTCCACAACACATTCCTGATCATTTGGTTAATTGAGGGTGGTTCCTTAGATCGACAACTGAGAGGGATATTGAAGGATCTGAAGATCGACGATCCTCATCACTTTGGCAGTTCAACATTCAGGAGTTCGACGTGTCTCTCCCGACTTTGCCTTTGGACCATGCCCGACCTGTCACCACATGTACCTAGAATCTACGAACAGGATCTACTCTGGCTTACAGAGCTCCAGGGAAATTCACACATCCCTATATCACTGAATACTCGGACTCCCAGATGACTGTTGATCTATGGACACATCTCCCTCCATTTTCAATGGTCTCGATTTACTCCGTGACTCTGACATTTGATATTTTTCGGTGGTACACCACTCTTATTCTCCTAGAGTAGGACTTCACTGAAGCACTTAATTCTTCCCCACCTAGGTTCGATATAACGAATGAGAGGGATCTACACTAAATCCCCAAATCAGTGACCCTCATTGATTTACAACTTCAGCCTTTGACTATTTTTGAGGATTCTAGAATCATAAGTTTTGAAGTCCCAAAGCCATAAGAGCTAGCCCCTATTGGACTAGCCTAGGGTTCCCAGACCCTGGTCACATGGGTCTCTTGGAAAATATTATGGGCTAGGCACAAATCCTTTTACAACAAGTGGGTTAAGGAAATAGGAATGAGCCCTTGGTTAGATGGGTGGTTAGTCTGAAGGGAAATTCCCTTCTCCCACAGAGATGAACTTGATATTCTCGCTAAGGAAAATTCAAAGGATCGATAGGACTTAGGAGTTTTAGTTACTCCTACCCTGACTCTCCTGCGGACTCACATACCATCACCCTCTAACAACTAAACTAAGATAAATCAAAGATAATCTAGATATATCAGTTTATAGAAAACCAAACAACATTTCTAATAACTGTTCAAATAGTGAAAGACTTTATCATAAACATAGACATTTCATCTAGTATATTACACAGAGTATGAAAATACTTATCATAACTAGAAAATGTGAAGAAACTGTTGAAAGGGGTGTATGTTTCCTCCCAACCATAGGCACAACCACTCTAGATAGATTTACCACTAGCCACCCTCGAGCTAGACCATGATGCTATGAGAGATATTCTTTCTCTTTGCTCCATGATAGTTAGGGACGAAGGTTACTCTCCTCCTCCCACAGGAAATTGGAAATTGGTTCTCTCTACTCCAAGCAAGGAGGTCTACACGAGTACTTCCTCAATCAATCGTCAACCTCATTTATCAACTTGTAGCCAAATCCTACCCATGGCTTCCTTCAACAAAAATGATCTTACTGCTCATCTTTTCCTCTCAACTCTAGATTCGAAGTATGCTTCCTTTCTCTTCTCAGGAGATTGTTTTCTCTACTCTGTTATCTTGTAGATCCATCTCCATCCCCCGTATTACCTCCTTTCTCTCCTTCCTCAGCAAGGTTGGGTGGGTATGAATACCAATTCGTGGTCATGCCTGGAATCCTTACAGATGGGTACCCTTCCCCATTTTCTCATTAACTCTTAAGGATGGCCTTCCAACTACCACCTTGATTGGTAATTCATTTATGGGTCACAGGACTGTTGAGCAATTACACCCAGTAGGTACTGGACTGGTGAGGATCATATTAACCATTCTTTGTTTCTCTCACCATCTCTCTCATAGAATCCATGGTCTATCTTGGAAAACTTCCCCCTTTCAGTAGTTGTGCAACACATATCAAATTTCTATTAATAACAAAAAATTCATACATTGCCCCTTTTACACAAAGGTTATCAAACATTCACACATATTTAGTCTTCCATAGTCTCTTGGCCAGGTATAGTTATAGTTACAAATTGGGGGAAACATGGGTATTACAAGTAAAAAAGTAAATTTAAATGAATATGAAGTAAAAATTGTTTATTAGGCTATAGAAGTAGTTCAAACAACTTGATAACCATTAAAACAAACACATTTCATTTTCAACTTACTAAAACGTTACTAAGAAACATACCAATATATATATTTAGATTCAATAATATCAATTAAACATGATATAAAAATAAGTCGTTGGACTACAAAAATAATTATTGTAATCAAAACAAGAGTAAAACACTAATACAATTTAATAATGAATTTAGTAAGTAGTTACTAAAGATGATTAATATGCATGTTCATGCTCAATCTCTCACCATTCACATAAAATTTAATCAAGAATGAAACAACATAAATATTTCTCAGAAGTTCTAACAACAGTGCATAAATTGAGAATATGATTATTCATTCAAAAATAAATTCAATAGAAAAATATGGCTTGCAAAAAAATCAGTATTTCATTAGACTTGAATAGTAGTACCAAAACAAGTGAAATGCCATATAGTTCTTTGCACTTCTAGGTCTTCAAAACTCAAAAGATCAAGGATTTTACAATAGCTCACATAGCCTTCTTTCCAAAATTTCCAACCCCGAGGCTTCTCTAGAAAACTACAATAAATAGAAAAAAAGATACTAGAGTGTAGAACTACTTCCATCCTTGGAAAGTACTAATAGGGATAGATATTTGATTTGATTTGTTAGCGGATATTAAGGAGAGATATTTGAATTGATTTTTTAGTTGATATTAAGAAGATATATTCTCATTAGTTCCAGTAACACCTTTAATAACTCCCCCCCCTTGAATTTGCATGTGACTTTTCCATAAAGAATTTTTTTATAACATAAGTGCAATTAATGGAGGCTAGGGAATTTCCTTGTTTAATTTCCATCGATAAATTTTCTTAGAAATTTCCTCCCACCCATATGAAAACTTCGATAAGAATTTATCAATTTCTTTTGAACATTTTGTTGGACCAGTAAGAAGTTGTCTAGAACATTCCATATTCTAGAAGATCACATTATTGATTCCATTTTCCCTTGAGTCTACATGTTGCTACACATCTGTAAAACAATTTGATAATGACACTGATTTTTCGAGAAATTGCACATGAGGAATCTTGTAGTCTTCAATAATATCTAATGCTAAATCCCATAAGTATGAAAAATCTTTACTTATTTTCTTAGTAAAACTCTGTGAAAACAAACATTTAGCTTCCTAGGAGTCAAGTGAGGCTTGTGTTTGGACTTTTTCTTCTTCAAACATTTTGGAATACTTTGGTGGAAAATGGGTTCCTTGTGCTTCCCATATCTTCATATTATTAAATAAATCTTGAGACTCCTTTTTCTTTTCATCTATTATACTTGAGACTTTGCAAAATACTAAAGGACTTGTTCATGCTGATCTTTAATGACATCTAGTTTTGAATATAATAATATCTGTAAGGATGATAGTTTGGTATTTAGCTCCATTTCTTCTTTCCTTAGGATTTATGAATTCTTAGCTTTGATTTTAATGTATTCTAATTGAGTGGTCAAGGTATCCACCTTCTTTTCATAATATTTGCTCATATTTTTTCTTTTTCATTAAGAATCATGGCTACCTATCTGTCATATTCAGTCTTAATATAATCTATTTTTTTTGTAAACTATACAATGATATTCTGAGAGAGGTTATTTGCTTTTGAAATATCCATCAACTAGGATTCATGTTTCTGTGACCAGATGTCTTCTTGTATCCTTTGATGTTCTTGAATTTATTTCACTATGTTCTTCTCTTTCTTTAACTGGTTAGACAATCTACCTACATGCCATTTATTTGCATTGGGAAATTCCCTTAAAGCATCAATAACTTCCTCTAAAAATTATTCATTATTCAAATGTGTATCATTCCATAATTGAGTTATCTCTTGTGTGACTTCTTCATGGTGGGTCGTTTTCCTCTTTTTGAATTTTCTCTTTTCTATAATTCTGGTCTTATCATAAAAAACAGAGTTTTCAAGAGACAAGACAATATATTGTACTAGATGAATGCTACCAAGGTCCAAAGAAATTGTACCCAATCTTCCCAGAATTGAAATTATGGGAGTAGTATCAATAGGATCAGTAACTAAAATAATTGTTGTTTGAGAGTGTTCCATATTTGTGTTGGTTTCGAATTATGTACTCACTTCAGAAATCTTAGTAGGAGGTTGGGCAGTTTTTATGGTTGAATCTTATTCTGATGTTGCATCCTTCTGTTCTGAAATTTTATCCATCTATGTTTCTATTGTGGAAACATTGTGATGTATTGTTACTTAAAACTTGGATGATTTATCCTCATCCTGTTTGGTTTCTTCAATTCCTTGCTTTCTATTCTTTTCCTTGAGAAAATATTTCTTTCTTTTGACTTTCCATTCAATGAAGTTTAAAAACTAGAACTATTTATAATAACATAAAATCTCTAGGACACTTCATGAAAACTCATCGCTCTTTGAAAAATAATTTCAAGGGGGTTATGTTCATGGATATATGCTTTTCTCTTTACTGTAGCACAATGTTTTCTAACCATCTCTACCGGATAATGTTTTTTAAAATCTCCTTGGGAAAACTAAATTACATCTAATTGATACACTTCCTTTTGGGCATGTTTTGAATTTAACAAGGTATAAATGCCTAGTGAAAATGGGAAAGTAGGTCATTGTTTTTTCTATTTTTTTGACAAATTGGTTGTAATGTTGACACTAACAATTTGATATGCAATTTCTCTCAATACTAGCATGTCTGGGACATACTTGGGTAAGAAACGAGGAGCCCCATCACAACCATAAATCCTAATCTATGATAATTCTTCATGTACAAACCAATCACCAATTTATTTTATAGCATTCATGGCCTTTTGGGTAAATCTTGGTGCTAGATGATTTTTCAAAAGAAGATGTAGGGGGATCATGAAGAAATTACAAATGTCATTGAAATCATTTTTGTAGTTGATTTCCCACCTTTTAGAGAAATACAAGTGAAATGCCTCTTCATACAGAGACCAACTCCAAGATATAAGGGAGAAAGGGGTAACTGCACAAACCACATAAACTAAATAATTAAACACAAAAAATCCTGGATAGTATCTTGGTGGTGTTTCTTGTGATTTTTTCACTTATTGTTTGATATTGGCAGAGCGTACATGAGCCCAGTTGAAAATATTCCCTGTGAAAACTTGATGGATGAGAGGAACCCATCTCAACTTAAAATTAAAAGATATTTTTTTACCATATAGACAACAAAGAATGATGGAAACCAACATGTGGTAACACAACCAACCCCTAAATGTCCATTCTAGGGATATGGAATCAATATTTTTGTGTTTCCTTGGTTCATTATTGGTCCAGTACTAAGAAGAATGATCTGATTTTAATCCTTCAATGTATTACATCTCCCACAATGTGCTTAAACCAACTAGTGGAGTCCTCCTCATGACCTCGAGATGAAAACCGAGATCTAAGAGTCTTCTTAGCGAAGGTTTCGATGCTTCAAAATTTCCAACGATGTTGTCGAATTCCTAGATCACCGAAAAATGGGGGGAATCAACAGTCCAAGTCCTCCATCAAGATCCTATGGTTAAAAACAAGATTTGGTATTCGGCATGGAACACTCCTTTTTCCTAACCCTCAAAGTCTTGAAATATCGCCACGTCACTTAGCCCTTTGATGATTGACGATCAACGATCTTCATTCCATGGTTTTAGCGTTTCAGCGATCTGCGATCACCGTTGGAATTTCAGAGTTCGACGAACAGATATCGTCATTGTACCCTCCTCAGTTATAATACGTTCGATCTTCCAAAATCCTGAAATCATATAGACTCCCAGAGTTCCAGACACGTCACCAACCATGTTGTCTATGCAGGCACGAACCAGAAGTTGACACATGGTGATGGTAAATGGGTGACACGTGTTCTCATTAGGGGGTGACACATGTCATTCTTTAATAGTCATAAATGGTCTATGAATCGACCAAATCTGGGTGACACTTTGCACCTTGGTTGCGGGTCCATGTCACCCGAGATGAAGTCAGTGAATCACGTCAACCCCCATCATATGGTTGGGATTTATCCACGTGGATTCATAGATCCATGGTCCTCATTACTTAGTGGCTCTAGGATTCAGAGCTTAATCATTCCTCTTGACGTAAATCCCTCTAAGAGACAATTCTTCAGATGCTCGGATCTAGCGCCATGTGACCTCTTCCTACCAACGGTCAATATTGATTTCATCATTCACAACTTTAGTGGTTTTCACACTTAGTAGACTCTTGGCCAGGTTCCTCTGGAGTAGAAAGTCTTCGGACTACGAGATCGCTTTCCACGTGCCCACTCATCCAATGGTCCTAGTTCAACGAACAACCTTTGACAGTGGATGAGTAGGCCTACGTGTCGCTCCATGATGCATTCCCGATCGGTTGGTTAATCGAGGGTGGTTCCTTAAATTGACGATTGAGAGGGATCCAAAAGGATCCAAAGATTGATATTCCACATCACTTCAGAAGTTATAAATTTGGGTGTTCGACATGTATCTTCCATCTTAACCTCCGTACCATGCAGAATCTATTGCCATGTGTACCTAGCATCTATGACCAGGATATATTATGTCTTGCAGAGCTCTGTGGAAACTTGTGCATCCCTATATCATCAAATACCCAGACTCCTAGATAACTGTTGATCTATGGACATGTGTCCCTCCATTTTAAATGGTCCAAATTAACTACGCCACTCCAACATTTGGGAGTTTCTACGCTAGACCAGTTTTATTCTCTCGAAGTAGCACTTCGGTGAAACACTTAATTCTTCACTTTCTATGTCCAATCAAACAACTGAGATAGATCCATACTAAATCCCTAGATCGATAACCCTTGACAATTCACGACTTCGGACTTCAACTATTTTCAAGGATTGTGGAGTCACAAGTCTTGAAGTCCGAAAGCCGAAAGAGATAGCTCCTTTTGGACTAGCGTAGGGTTCCTAATCCCTGGTCACATGAGTCCTTTTGGAAATCTTATGGGCTAGGCGCAAATCCTTTTGCAACAAATGGGTTAAGGACATGGGCATGAGCCCTTGGTCAGATCGGTGGTTATTCTGAAGGGAAACACCCTACTCTCACAGAGATGAACTTGACATTCCCGCTAGGGAGAATTCAAAGGATCGACATGACTTAGTTATTTTAGTTAATCCTACCACAAATATCCTGGGAACTCACATCCCTTGACTCTTGAGGAGATAAACTCAGATAAATCAAAGATCATATAGACATAATAGTTTACAGAAACCAAAGAGCACTTTGAAGAAATTTTCAAATACTGAAATACTTACTAGTAAACACAAACATTTCCTTATGTCATCCAGTATATTACATAGAGTATGAAAATACATATCAGAACTAAAAAATGTGAAGCAACTGCTGAAAGAGTTTCCCATTTCCTCCCAACCATAGGCACATCCAATCATATTGTATTTTTGACTGGCCACCCTCGAGCTAGATTGTTGGCATAGGGTTATACCCAGGGTTCAATGCTTTAACAATGCACCAAAAAAACCCTAACTACTGACCCTTTTGGTAACACCTGTGAAGCAGATGCAGTCTCACCCGAGGTAAAGGTAGGGGGGTTACAGGACTTAAGTTTCTGTAACCAATATGGGACACAAATATGTGATTATAATACCTCGAAAAGGACTTACAATATAAAATGCATTAACTTATAAACTTCATTCACATCGTAGAACAAAATCTAAGGATAAATTGGCGTAGTAACAATGAAAAAATACACATCGCACTTAGAATCATAAGTTAGATCTAGCACACTCAACATACATAAAGCACTAAGCATTCGTAGATCTATATACCATACATAACAGTCAATGCACTAAGAAGATTCACAACACAAACATCATAGCACAAATAAAACCATCAACACAAGATATGCGTGGTTCACCCTAGTGTGGGGCTACATCTACCAACTGCTTCTTCTTATTTATTAGGCTTCAATCTCTTACATTTGTCTTCTCCTATGCACTAATCCATAGAGCCAAGGTTCACAATAGACAAGTGATCTACACACTAAGCACCAGATCCACCTTCTCAAAATTAGGTCAAGGCACAGAGCCAACTCCTCTATCAAACATGGAGCCTTACATACATGTTCTTTTGCACAAAGCAACTCAGAACTACTTGCCTCTTGCACTTATACTGCTACTTTTCTATCACTACATTACATTATCTCCTATTTATACTTTTACATTTACAAAAATTCCTAATCATGGGTAAACCCATGGGACGACATCCCATAACCCATTACAAAACCCTAAGAACCCCATGTTGGGTCCACACAGCCCACAAAAAATGCGAGATCCTGTGATCTCATCTCCGACTGGGCGCTCCATCTTTGACCAGTCTGTCGAAGTCCAAAAAGTGGTCAAACCCAACCAATGTTTCCTCAAAACTTGTTCGAGGGCCAACATGCCCCCAACACTCACTTGTGACTTGTCCCGATTCACTCATATCTAGGAAGTGCTACTTCGAAGGACTCAAGCTGCCTTGACATGCTACTTCACCTGAGCTTCCTACTCAACAAACTCCTAGATAAATTTATCTGTAACAGACCCTTCCAAGAATTGTTCCAGTGTCGTAACCACTTAGTCCAGTTTTGAACCTTGTCATTTGATATCTTCAAACACCGCTCAGGCTTCCTCCTACACTGGTTGTAGCCTCTGTGTAACTTCCATTACTCTGCCTTGGATGGAAGTAATCCCCTAATCGACTACATGTTGTTCTTGTGATCTCTTCATTATCTCGACTACAATAAGTGACTTCATCTTCTCTTGAAATGTCAGTGCCTACTACTGCACCTCCTGTAGTTGCGCTTTCAACTTCTTAAGCTCTGGATCTTCCATGAGGTGTTCATTGGTCTAAACGCTTCTGTCGCTCAGTTGTTTTCATTCTGAGGTGAGGGCTCTGATCCTTCCAACTATGCTCTTAGAATATTACTCCCTTTGCGCACTTCCTTTGGAGTGCTTGTTACTGCTTGGATATCCAACTCTGTTACTCTTTCTTGAAGCTACTAAATGGCCTCAGCGAGCTTCATCACTTAAAATTTGACTCCCTCATGTTTCTTGATGCAACCCTCCTCAACCTGCGGGTGGGAAGGTTACATACACAGGATATTTTTCCTTACGCTGGCCTGAAGAGATTTTGTAATGGCCCTACTATTTCCGTTTTGGGAAATATACACCCACAACTAACTTCAAGAGATTCCCCCTTATACTTCGGGATATTGGATTTTCACACTTTCACGAATCCAGTGGTCGAGCGCCTTGTCTCCAAATCTCTGAAACCCAAAAACAGTCGATGTTTACCCTTTCTCTCCCTCCTTCGGATTTCTCCTTATCGCGATTTCGGCGATCGCGATGTTGAGCAACTCGTCTCTTCGAATCCCAAAATCTGATTTGCTGAAACTCCGATGCGCTCCCAAGCTTTGACCTTTCAACGACCTTTCACTCCATCGGGACTTCGAAATTCGTGATATTGCGAATCCTAATGCAAGGAATTCGAAACTTCACTCCATGAAACCCCGAATGGTCAACGGAATTGACTCCCTTGTTGAGAATGCACCACCTGTCCACTCTGCCGATTCCTATAGCCCACACGATCCTTTTTTCCCTTCGAGACATCGCGTTTCATGATTTCATGATTCCCCTTGGAAAGATTACGGGACTTCAACCTACGAAACCTCGATATAGAAATCCATGGCTAAATCCAATGGCTCCTGTGGCTTGGATCTACGGTTCTACTCCTCCTGGGCTTAGAACCTTCTGTAATACTCGCAGTAACTCCCCTTCTCCTTTGTGAGATCTGATGGCTCACGAGACTTCGTGGATTCTCCATAGAGAATTCCGACCATCTGTCTCTTTCCTTGAGAAATCGTCCTCCTACGGTATGACATCGGTACGCCTTCCTTCAAATTTTCAAGGTACTTGGCCTCATGCCTTCCTTTGACTCCTTCGAAGGTTCAATCCTACTGACATTTCCCATGAATTCAAGTCTTTCAGAAAACTCCTGCTCGCACTCCTTGCGGCAGACCTTCAAACAATTCCAAGTGTTGAAATCCTTCGACTCTGCGCACACCTGCAACAACAATCTCTCAATACTTCGCTTAGGTTCACAAATCTAAGAATTAACTTGGCTTGCGCACTCCTTGCAGGGCTCCTATTCCTGACTGCACTTCTATGGAAATGAGAACAAAAGCTATCTATCCTGAGATTTCAGAGACAACCCTCTAAACCCTTTGTCAACGCACTCCTTGTGAACAATTCAACTGCACTCCTTGCAGGAACTCTTGCTTAGATAGAGAACAATTGAAACTCATTTTCCTTACTCTCTCTCTCTCTTTGATTTCAGACATTCAACAAGAAATCATTCATACACAGCATAAAAGAAAATGTACAATAGAAAGAGTAAAATAACCATGAGCATAACATTAAAAGATGCATACACAATGAATATTTGAACACCATAAGTCTGAATCAAGACCTTCTTATATTAATTCATAACTTTTGTACATGGAATTTGGTTATACAACTCTCTGCTTCTCTTCTATTCTCTCAATTGGCATACTCTTCATTCTCTTCTCTTCATGCTCTCATGTTACAATACACAATGAGGGTGTCTATATCCTGTTTCCCTCTTGTGCTCTAAAACTGTCTAATATAACATTCAATTCTATCTACCTTCATTAACTACTATAAATGCCTTCTACCTACTAAGGATGAGAGCGGATCGCTCAATGTCCATTTACATTTTACAAGTGTGCTCCTTCTTAATTATCTCATTTAAGATTGGCGCATTAACTTCAAGATAGTTTCAAAATTTGTGTTGGGTGCTCATCCAGCTATCTTTGGACTCCGTGCTGGCTTGCTTGAGATGCTCCTACATCATTCCTCCTGTGTCAATCCTGGCACAGAGAGAACTGATCTTCTCACCACTTCTTTGACTACAATATTCTCTGCAAATAGCTGGTCCTTTTCCCTATGTATATTTTCTTTTCCTTCCTCGAGCATCACCCGAAACATGCCCTTTTCATTTTTATAAGTGGTCACAGAGTACCTCACAACTCATAGTTTCTCCAAGATATCCTCTTTTTCTTGTTTCAAGGCTTATGTATCCTTCTCCTTATCTTCTTGGACTCACTTGAGTCGAGCCTCTATTGCATCTACAAGTATTCGAAGTTGGGTTGGGTCATCCCCCAAATCTACAACCTGTGATGAAGAGAGATTTGTAGGGACTGCGCGGACTAAATGAATGGCTTGTTGCATCTCCTTTAGTTCTTTCTCGACTCATTCATACATCTCCTACTTATTTGTGCCATACCTCTATAATAGGGCCTTGAACACATGCTCCATTGCTCCACAGACTAGACTAATGTCATTCATCATGAGCGTAGCCTCTAGTTGGGGATTACTGGCACCGGTCTTCTTTCTTATCGAGGGTTTCTGCGGAGAACGCTTCCTCTTCTTTGGTGTCTTTATCTCGATAGGGGGATCCTTAGGCAATGTGGCTTCACCTTCTCCTTGTTTTTCTCATTCATCCCCTCCTCCTTCTTTATTTACTTCGTCTTCTCCTCCTGTGGGTGCGCCAGATCCATTTCCTTTCAATGCACTGTCCTCTTCATCAGTTTCTATGTCTTCGTCTTATTCATTTTTATTCTTCTTCTTATTGTTGGTATGTTCGAAATTCTCGGCCTGGGTGACCAAGTGGTTTCCTATAATGTCAATGTCAAAGTTTTTTGCATCTGCAACTGGTACAAGGAACTCCGCCGACCACTCCTCGACGATCTGTTCCATGTCTTCATTGGTCAGCTTGTAATAGGACTATAATTGTTCTTTTCTCTCATCCCTACATGCAATAATATATATGAAATGTCAGTCTCCACAGAACTTAGCGATCGGTCTGTACTGGTGCAAGGTGCGCAGAGTCATCTGTGGGAACGACTCAATGGAAACCTTCAGTTGTTGATAGTAGGCATGGAACACTGCGTTCGACTGCCATTAATTTGACATATAATTCATATACCATAAGGTTGATAACCTCATGGGAAACAGATCCAATGGTTCAATCTCCCGGAAGGTATTTCCTTCCGACATTTTCCAAGTGACAAATGCAATTAGCATGAGTAGCCAGCTGAAGTGGAACTCGTATCCATGATACTACGCTTCGCGACAGTCTTTCTCAAGATCGTTGATGAGGTAACTTGCCCAGTTCATTTGCATCCCCTCCACGCATTTTCCTGCGAGGTCCACCATGAACCAAGTGACCTACATGGGGCTATTCTTTATTACAAGCTTTCCAGCTACAAGTTGGCACGTGAAGCACATTGCACCATCCTAGATAGAGGCTACCTTGTAGCCTCACTTTCCCTTCTCAACTTTGTCATATGATTCCTTTATGCACTGATCCAAGGAGTGATCCAAGGCCTTCCTTAGGTAGAATTGCTAAGGGTTAGGTCCCTACATGCTCATTCCTGTGATCAAGTGGATCAGCACCAGATCCAAAGTAATCCGCCCGTCGAGCCACATGTATCCTCCATGATAGCATGACAACATGATTTTAACGAGAGTGTTAACCTCTCGATGTCATCCAAAATGAGAAATATTCATGACATTCAATATCGTGGACTACACTAGCTCCTTGATCCATGAATGGGAGACTATGCGAGGCTTATTCCTAATTGTTTTCATCAGGTATCTGTGAGGCACGAGCATGGTGTAGTTCTTTCTATCTTCGAGGTTAAATTCGTTGTTCTTCAGAGATGGGATATGTCCCAACTGGCTTCCTCCTACATGGATCGCCTTCAGGATGTATGTGGTGATAAAAATGTACTCAAAGTTCCATGGGATAATGTCATAGTTAACCGCAACAACGAAAGGTGGCATATAATCCGGTAAGATCGACAGGATCTGCTTCACATTAGCCAGAGCGTCACAATGCTTACTTCTCTTCTAAGTTGCAGGGTTAGTACGACCTGAATGTCATCCATTCAAATGGGAATCCTGCACTCCCATTGTCGATGATGCCTGCATTCCTTCAGACATGGACTTATCATCCATAAACTTCTTTAGAACCTCTTCGACAGATTTCTCTAACTCAGTGCGCTCGACCGACATTCTCAAAGTAAACAAATAGGTTGGGGTAGGTTAACAGATAGTGGGGTAAACAATAGATGGAGAGGTATGATAACACAAATTGACACACAAAATCACTTTATTTCTTGTCTCAGATAATCCCAGAAGGAAAAAAGTGGTCTCGACACAACATCTGACGGGTTAAATAAGAGAACATCTTAAAAAATTCTTCCAATGGGTAGGACTACTTCCATTAATGTGAATTCGTCCATTATGGCGGGATGTCAATGTCACAAATGCATTCTATTCATCAATAAATGTGTTGCCTAGTCATTTAGAGAATTGTTCTAACAGTTGGGGCACCTTCAATGGTCATATATCTTTGTCAGGGCGAAGTCCCATTCTACGCAGTTTTGTTGTTCTGGCGAGGTTCAAATTCTTCAAACCTGCCTCCTACAAAATCTTCTCTTTAACTTGTTTTAGTTTTTCTAACTTGGATTTCTTCTTACTGAGCTTCCTTTCTTTCTTTCCTGTGATCTGAGTTTCTCTAATTGTTTCTAGATTCCTCTTTCCATTCTTATTATTATCTTTTCCTAGCGTAGTGACCTCCCACTGCTGATGTGCTCTCAAAGGGTTCGAAGTTAATACCTCTTTTCTTATCACTTCCTGGGTGGATATACTTTATTTTTGCATGGATAGGTCCTTTAAACCTTCTTGCGTTCTTTCAACTTTGAAATTTATTTCTCTTGCATTTTGTTGCTTCAACTTAGCTTCTCGTTCTTCTTTCAGTAGATCTATTTTCCTAGATAAAAAATCCCTTAGTTCTTGCTTTTTATTTTCTATATCTTCTTCCTCTGCTTTCCTTCTGTTATGATCTTTATCAATCCCGGTCTTTCCTAACAAAAGAGGAAAAGTGTTTTTTTTCTCAACAAACTTAATGACTTCAAATTCCTCCTTTGTCGATGTTCCATGGATGATAACATGTACATCAGTAACTCTTCCATATAGGGTTATCATCTTTCCTTTGAATAAACCTATCCTTCCCAATGAAGGTACTATAGTAGGCTTTCCCAAAATTTCCCTAGTGCTTTCTAGAATAATATTTACTTGTGTTTCTTCATCCAAGACATAGTCTATGTCAAAGTCTCCTATTCTTGTATCTATGAACTATTTTTCTTCCCTGATCTTTGGAAAAACTAATATCTTTGTGATCATTCATTGCTTATTTTAATTGTACTAATGTAGTCTGAAATTCCTCTGATCCTTTCTCTTTATGATATTCTAACATGCTATTATTCTCTAGACTCGTGTTCATTTGTTCAACTTTAGCAATCATCCTTGGGCAATCCTCAACTTCATGACCAACAATTTTACAACAAAGACAAATAGGACCTGCACCAAGGAATTCCTTAGAAATATGTCACGGTATTATGTAGTTATAACATAAGATTAATCCTCTCTTTCTCTTGTAAGTTCCCCAACTTCTCCCATACTACGCACTAGGATCACAGTGCTGAGCATGCAATCTGCAAAGATTCTTTCTAGGTTTCTGCATCCACTTATTAGTCCAAAAATTCTCTCTATGCATAGGAATAACATATCTTTCTCTATTTCTATCAAATTTTTTCAAATCAACTGTTTCTTCTAACTGTGCCCCATCTTTCAGACTAGGACAAAATGTATCATACATACCTAGATTCATGCTTTCGAAACAAAAAATTCCACTTATATTACTCTATCTAAGAACAAAGATTTACCTCTTTCAAGATCTTACCTCTCTTCCTCAGATCAAGTTTCTTTCTTAGTACAGAGATTCACAAGTCAAGTAGATTCATGTGAAATACAACAATATATCTACACACAAAGCTTCTTTGTTCTTTACTTCAGTTCCCAACAATCACATTTTCAAGTCTCGGCAACAGAACCATTTGTTGGCACAGGGGCATACCTAGGGTTCAATGCTTTAACAACACACCAATAAAACCCTAACTACCAGCCCTTTTGGCAACACCTGTGAAGCACATGCAGTCTCACCCGAGGTAGAGGTAGGGGGGTTATAGGACTCAGGTGTTTGTAACCAAGCTGGGACACATATATGTGATTATAATACCTTGTAAAGGATTTATAAGAAAACATGCATTAACTTATCGACTTCATTCACATCATAGAACAAACCCTAAAGATAGATTGGTGCATTAACAATGACATAATACACATTGCACATAGCATCATAAGTTATATCTATCACATTCAACATACATAAAGCACTAATCATTCGTAGATCTATCTATCATACATAGTTGTCGATGCACTAAGAAGATTCACAGCATAAGCATCATAGCACAAAGCAAACCATCAACATAGGATATACGTGGTTCACCTTAGTGTGGGGCTACGTCCACCAAATTCTTCTTCTTCTTTATTAGGCTTCAATCTCTTACATTTGTCTTCTCCTTTTCATTAAGCCACAGAGCCAAGCTTCACACCGGACAGGTGAACTGTTCACTAAGTACCAGATCCACCTTCCAAAAATCAAGTCAAGGCACAGAGCCAACTCCTCTATCAAGCACGAAGCCTTACATACATGTTCTGTTGCACAAAGAAACTCAGAACTACTTTCCTCTTTCACTTAGCCTACTAATTATCTATCACTACATTAAATTCTCTATTATTTATACTTTTACATTTACAAAAATGACTAATCATGGGTAAACCCATGGGTCGACATCCCATAACCCACTACAAAACCCTAATAAACCCATGTTGGGTCCACAAAGCCCACAAAACAAGTGAGATATTGTGATCTTAGCTCTACTTGGGTGCTCCATCTTCGAACACACTATCGAAGTCCAAAAAGTTGTCAAATCCGACCAATGTTTCCTCAAAACTTGGTCTAGGGACAACATAGACCATGATGCTCTGAGAGAGATTCTTTCTCCTTTCTCCATAACAGTCAAGGATGAAGGTTACTCTCATCCTCCCACAAGAACTTAGAAACTGGTTCTCTCTACTCCAAGCAAGGAGGTCGACATGAGTACTACCTCAATAACTAATTAGCCTCATTTATCATCTTGTAGCCAAACCTTGGCCATGGCTTATTACAACCAGAACTAACTTACTGCTCATATTTTCCCTCTCAACTCCAGAGTCGAAGTATATTCTCTTCTCTTCTCGAGAGAGTGGTTTCTCTACTATGCTATCTCACATATATTTATCTGTCCCTGAATTACCTCCTTTCTTTCCTTCCTTAGCAAGTTTGCATGGGCCTGAATCCCAATTCATGGTCAGGAATGGAAGCCTTAAATATGGGTACCCTACCCCATATCCTCATTAACTCTTGAGTTTGGCCTTCCAACTACCATCCTGACTGGTAATTCATTTATAGGTCAGAGGATTGTTGAGAAATTACACCCAATAGGTATTGGTCTAGTGAGGGTCATATCAACCATTCATGGTTTCCCATCACCATCTCTTTCTCATATCATCCATGGTCTATCTTGGAAAATGTCCCCCCCTTTCAACAATTGTGCAACACATATTCAATTTCTATTAATAACAAAAAATTTATACATTGACCCTTTTATACAAAGGTTCATCAAATCAAACATTCACGCACATTTAGTCTGCCATAGTCTTTTGGACATTTATATTTATATTTACAAACTAAGGGAAACAAGGGTATTAAAATCCCTCCCCCTTAAAGGAACATTTCCCTCGATGTTCTATCTGTCGATGTGCTCTATATGTACATAAATAAAAATAAAATGGACATGTTTGTCTCAATGCATCCTCTGTTTCCCATGTAGCCTAATCTAGGCCAAAGTGTTTCCACTGCAACTTGACTTGTACAATGGTTTTATTCTTGCATGGGGTTTCTGACACAGAACCCCATCTCTCACTTGGGTTCCACTAACCTCCCGGTCTAAGGATCTCAAACCTACAAGAGATGGATTAGCTCTCTAGGTCCCTCTGGACCTGTTTTGGTTAATTTCCAAAGGTCTTTTCTATTGATTTTGGGGCAAAATTGGCTCTTTGATAGGATTTTATTAACTAGGCGCTTCCTCCGCATGACCCTAGTCTTGAAAACTAGGGGCTTGCCTACAATTTTCCACTTATTTCAAGACTTCTAGCATTTATGGTTCAAAGGTTTCCAACGAACAGGATCTTCGATTCCTCCGAAGAAAAAAAAAAACGAAGTGTCAAACCCGTAGGAATGATCAATGGTCTACAACCCCCACATATATCAACGTTTGACATCGAACTCTGCCTTTGAGCTTTGACAATTCGTGAACCCAGTCTTTGGGAGTCCTAGGTATTGACACTCCTTCCTTAGTTTCAACAAAGTGTTCTAATGTCAAAGTGAGGGGCCACTTGACATTGGAAAACTATCTCCTAGATCCGACAAATTTTATCTCTTCGGCGATATCCCACAGAATCTCCACCGTCACTTCTTCAAATTCTTCCCTTCAGTAGGGATAAGGTCGTTGACCCTCCTGAGCTTGTTTTTTCGAGGTAAATGGGACCTCCGACTGCTCTTCGAGCGCTCCTCCTTTGCTATAAAGTGTTGGGACTTGGGAACTTCCAAAGTTTCTCCCTTGATGTTGATGTAAGCTATCCCTCCTGAGCTTAAGTCCCAGAGGTATATGAAACCTCTACCTCTCCTTTGTGCACTTCTTTCGAACAGGAAAACGTTTGGACTTAGGAAAATTTTTAATTCTTTTCTCCTCAAAGATTCAGGTTGCTATCTCTCTTGAGCTTGTGTTCTCCAAGTATTTTTTGGATACTTTCGTGAAAACTTAGCAACCTTAATACTCTGCAACGCTTAACTATTATTCCTCTAAACAATGATTCTAGAAGCGACTCTTCGTGGGAACTTCTTGCATGGCTCTATGCTTTTTCTGCACTGCTGCTAACAAAGGTCCAGTGTTATCTCTCCTGAGCTTCTCTGAGTTATACTTAACTCTGTCAACATACTTCTTGCAGAAAAATGTGCACTCCTTGCATGAACTCTCAGAAGAGAAACAATTGAAACTTATTCTAACTCCACATAATCATGTATTTAATCATGAAATACATTCAAAATCAAAAGAACAAGTAGAAACAGAGAATTTAAATGAACATGAAACATACCATTCATTCATATAAACATAGTAACAACAACACTAAACTTTTGGGTCAAATATTATTTGTTCTATTCATTGAAGTGATAAAATATACATACATACAGGTATTTCTCCAGTACTCCTTCAACAAACTTATACAATGCTCATTGTCTCACACAACAATAACAACGACTCTCTCTTTCTCTCGATAACAATTATTACAGAGTGAGCAACCCTACTTTCACAAATGAGCAACAACAACCTTCTTTGTACATAATATACAAATATATATACAAGGGGTGATTCATAGAGTATTCCCCCCCAACAACCTAATGCTATCCTATTAGGATTTAATGCATCCATCTATTAAGGACTATGAAGCTTATAACATTTACAAAGAATATAGGGGTTGATGCACAACCTCTATACAATACAACTTTTACATTTAAGTGATATTGATCCAAGAGGATTTTTGGGGATGCCCTCAGCCTCCAATCATTAATTACATTTATTTTCATAAAATTTCAAATTAAAAAAGGTGTGCTCTCCTTTTTGTAGTCCAAATAATCTTCATGCATGCGTTGGATGATGTGCTTTAATCCAGAATGTCCTCCTTTGAATGTTGATGTAGATGATCCTGCATCATACTCCTCTCACCAAAAATTCATGGAATCCTATCCATGAGCTCCCGCACCGTCTTTCCTTGCGTATAGATCTCTTCTTTACTTACCTAGTTGGCATATTCTTATGGATGGAATTTCCACTTCATAAGGTATTCAAAGTAAGTCTTCCTTCTGGTCCTTTTGCCAATTCTCTGATTTATGATCTTCTCCATCCGTGGCTTCTCTGCTATAGGAATTTGTTTCTTCCATATGATATCCTCCTGATTTCTTGAGTCTCCTTTTTCATCTTCCCTATAAGGATACAGGTCTGCAATATTAAAAATGGGTGATGTTCCCACATTGTCTGACAACTCTATCTTTCATGGTCCTATATTTTTCATTTTCAATTTGTTATATGTTCCCTTTGGGAACCTTTCCTTCCTCAAGTGTGCTAAAAATTGATCTCCCACTTCAAATTGAAGCTCTCTCCTATGTTGATCAACTATTTCTTTGTGCTTCTCACTACTATCTTGTATATTTTCCTTGATCTGACCATGAAGTTTCTCCATCTCTACAGCAAAATATTATTCTCCTCCACTTCTGAAATCATTTTTTCCCAAATCTCTTAGTTCTGATATCCCTCTTGGGTGCATTCCATACACAATCTAGAATAGGCTTCTCATGATGCTCCTATTTGGTCAATCGTTGTATGCAAATTCTGCTTGTGGAAGAATCTGATCCCACTGACTGTGGTTCTCAGTGACTAAGATCCTCAACAAATTCCCCAAACTTATGTTTACCACCTTAGTTTTTCCATCTATTTTAGGGTGATATGTTGAACTAAAGGACAAATCTATCCCCAATTTCTTCCACAATGTTCTCCAGAAATGACCAACAAATTTGGTGTCCCTGTCTGAAACAATGCTCCTGGGAAACCCATGTAGTCTCACAACTTCTTTTAAAAATAGACTAGCTATGTGTGTAGCATCATTTTCCTTTTGGCATGGTATAAAGTGTGCAATTTTGGAAAATATTTCAACTACCACAAATACAAAATCATTTCCCCTCTGGCTTCTTGGCAATCCCAACAAAAAATCCATGCTAATAACATCCCAAGGCCTATTCAGAACAAGAAATGGTTGATAAAGACTAGTGTTTTGTTGTCTTCCTTTTCCATACTGGAAAATTTTTCATTTTTCCACAAATTTCTTCACTTCAGATCTCATACCTGGCCAATAGTATGAGCTTTTCAACTGTGTGAATGTTTTATCATGGACAAAATATCCTTCTAGTCATCCACTATACTTTTCTTTCAACATATTGTCTCTCATTGAGCATTTTGATATGCACAATTTACTCCCTTTGAACAACAATCCATCATGAATGAAATCTTCCATCCATGGGATCTTGCCCTCAACAAAGTATTTTCATGAGCCTCATGAGTCTCTTTGAAATCTGCATCCTCACCATGCATATCCTTAATTTGTTCAAACCCTAAGGTTTCCACTTTGAATTCTTGCATAATCAAACACCTCCTACTCAAAGCATCTGCAACTTTATTTGCACTACCAGAAATATGATTGATAACAAAAGTGAAATTTTACAAAAATTCCACCGAATTTGCATGCCTCTGATTCAGTTTCTCTTTCTTGGTTATGAATTGTAGAGAGTGATTATCACTATACAACACAAACTCCTTGGTAATGAGATAATGCCTCAATTTTTTCAAGGCTTGAATCACTGCATAGAATTCTTTGTCATATGTTGAGTACTTTTTCTTGGTATCATTCATATTCTCTCTGAAATATGCTACATATCTGTTATCCTGACTTACGACTACTCCAATTGTTACTCCACTGGAATCAAACCTTACCTGAAATGTCTTTCCAAAATCTGGCAAAACCAAAATTTCTTGTTCTGTGATCTTATCTTCAATATCCTAAATCTCTTCTCAGCATATTTTGTCCACTTAAATGATTTGTTTCTCTTATTCACAGTGTCTAATATTGGTGCACATATACCACTAAAATTTATAATGAATTTGATATAGAAACTTGCTAATCCATGGAAGCTTCTTACCTCGAATATACTCCTCGGTGATGGCCAATCTATGATAGCTCTCACCTTTTATGGATCCATATTTATCTCATTTGAAGAGATCACAAAACCCAAATATATGAGTTCTATCTTCATAACAGATTAATTCTCTAGATTTATCATCAACGTCTCTTGCTGCAACCTTCTCAACACTAATGTCAGGGGTCTCAAATGTTCCTCCTCAGTTTTTATGAAGACTAGTATATCATCCAGATACACAATGACAAATTTACCTATGAAATCTTTGAGTACTTCATTCATCAACCTCATAAATTTGCTTGGGGAATTTGTTAAGACAAATGGACTAGCAAGCCACTCATACAACCCTTAATTTGTTTTGAATGTTGTTTTCCATTCATCTCCTTCTCTCATTCTTATCTGATGATAGCCACTTTTTATATCTATCTTAGAAAAATAAATTGCTCCACTTAAACAATCCATCAAGTCATCCATCCTTGGTAAAGGAAACCTATACTCGATAGTGATCTTGTTGATGGCTCTGGAATATGTGCACATTCTCCATCCTCCATCCTTCTTAGGACACAATACAGTTGGTACTACACATGGGATTAAGCTCTCCCTGACTAAACCCTTTTCTAACAAATCTTGGAATTAGTTCTTGACTTCTTCATTCTCTTGAACTTTCAACCTGTATGCTTCTTTGTTTGGAAAACTAGCTCTTGGAATAAGGTAAATGTGATTACTGATTCTCCTAATGGGTGGAAATGAACAAGGTAACTCATCCACCACTGTATCAACAAAATTTTCCAGTAGTCCCTGAATTTCTTTAGGTAGATCATCCATAGTAGTGCTTGTAAGGATGACTCTAGAATTTCTCACTACAACAAACTACATGTCCTATTATTTATTGAATTCATTTAAGAGTTCCTTCCCACTCATGAGAAGTATGTTTGGGCTAGCTTCTTCCTTCACCTTCTTATCCTCTATTGGCAGCATATGTGTCCTACCATTCTTATCTAGGGTGTAAGTATTTTTCCTCTAATCATGTATGAAATTTATGTCAAACTACCATGGTCTTCCTAACAAAACATGACAGACATCCATGGGTATTACATCACATAAAATCTCATCTTTGTATCCTCCTATTTTAAACTCAACTTGGCATTGTTTACTTACCATTACCTAGTGTCTTTTTTGCATCCATAAAACTTTATATGGATTTGGATGCGCATTCGTTTCTAGCTCTAGTTTCTCCGCCATCTCCATGGATACTAGATTATCGGTTCTCCCACTATCAATTATCACCTTGCAAACTCTATTCTTACTCTTGCAAGAAATCCTAAACAAAGTGTTTCTTTGTACTGGTGATTTTGCCTCCTTCTCTGGTTTCAAGAGAATTTTCCTCATCATGAGGGATTTTCCATATTCAACAGCTTCCGCTTCAACATTCCTTCTCTATGCTTTAAAAATGTAATCTTATCCTCCTTGTTTCTTTTTCTCGGGGCATTCCCAAGACATAGTCCCTGTCTTTCCATAGTTATAACATCTTATAACTTATCCTCTGCCTCTTCCTCTTCCTATAGGAAAATAATTCCTTCCACCATATTGTCTCCCTTTGGAGCTTCGTCCTTTCTTTGTATGACTTTGGGGCTTTTCAGTTTAAGCTTTGGGTTTTTGGGACTTGTCATGGACAATCCCCTTACCTTTGTGTGGGATTTTTCCTCTTCCTCTTTGGTTTTTCTTTCTGTCCAACTTCTCTTATGCTTTCAGGGCATCCTGATAAGAATCTTCAATTGGCATCATAGTCACCATGTTGATTTCATCATGGATTTCATATCTTAGGCCATTAATGTATCTAGAAACCTTCTCTTCATCACTTTCACGATGTCTGGCTCTAATGTTAAACCTATAGAACTCTTATGTGTACTCTCTTACTGTCAAACCCTTCTGTCTCAAGTTCTGTAGTCTCTTGAATATATTTATTTGATAATATTTGGGTATGAATTTAGCCTTTAACTTGGCTACCATTTTGTCCCAACTTTTAATTTTATGTTTTCCTTTTCTTATTTTGTCATCCTACAGTTCATCCCACCATAGTGTTGCATTCCCTTTTAGTCTTGTGAAAACATGTTTAACCTTCTTCTCCTCATCAAACTCTTCATAATAGAAGTATTTTTCCATTTCACTGATCTAGTCCAATAATTTTCCCACATCTAAATTGCCTTCACACATTGGGATTTCCAATTTTTCTCTGGATCCCATTTTTAAAATGAATCTCACCAAGCGTTATTTTGTAGCATCTTCTCCTACAACTAATTTAGCTTCCACTTCTTCACTTTCAGACTCGCTAATGTCACCTACATCTAGTGCTCTTCTCTGTGAATTTTCCATGACATCTAACATTGCACAAAGTCTCCTAGTTTCCTCCTTCATTATTGGATTCGCTACGGGTTTGTCCTTGCGTCTTCTTAGCGGCATGGTGCTAATATTTATTCATAAAGAGATTAAATTATGGTTGTGATACCACTTGATGCAAACCCCCACCTCTCACCTTGGGTCCACTGAACTTCCGATATAAGGATCTCAAACTTGCATGAGTTGGATTAGCTCTATAGGTCCCTCTGGACCTGTTTTGGTTAATTTCCACAGGTCTTTTCTGTTGATTTTGGGCCAAAATTGGCTCTCTCATCTGATTAAGTCATGACCATCGAATATCAGTAAGGGGATATGAATTATGAGGAACCATTGCAAGATGTAAGGATTAGAGTTAACGATCACACAAGTTTCAGTTCTGAAACAGACACCGATTGTCGATCGTCACCTGCCAATAGATATACAGTTGGAATCGGTTCTACTATCCCATCACCCCGAAGCTTTAGAGTCATGGATAATCAAATAACTGAAGAGTGGAGATCATTTGTGCCTAATCCCATGATCATAGCTCCTAGACTTATGAATAGCTATCAAAGAATAAAGTGTTAATACACACTCCATAGGAATTATTTCGAGAGATATATTGACCATCCGATAAAAATAAAATGGAAGGATAGGATAAGTAAGGCCAAAGGCCTAAGATCCTGAATAGACAAAATCATGAAAACTGTTGGATCATATTAACATTTTCATTTCAAAGAAGGATATTTATATAAAGTCGAGTTACTCTAGGTTTATTCGGGGAATCTTAGTTCGAGAGAATTGAGAATTGGGAATGAATAACCCAAAGTACCAAAGGCCGAGATGAATCTAGACCATTAATCTAGAACTGATCAAAATCGTTGGATCAAGGATTCACAAGATCCTGAATAGCTGAATTCCTAATGACCGTTGGATCGTGTTAAGCCTTTTGTGTCAAAAATGGATCGTTAGATGACGTCGAGTTGCTCGAGGTTTAATTAGGGAATCTCACTTCGGGAGAATTGAGAATTGGGAACAACTAAATTAAAGTGCCGAAGGCTGAAATGAATCTAGACCATTGATCCATAATGTATCATAGTTGTTAGATCAAGGAATCACGAGATCCTGAATAGACAAAATCCCGATAACCATTGGATCGTGTTAAGATTTTAGCGTCAAAGATGGATCGTTAGGTGAAGTGAAGTTACTCGAGGTTTAATCGGGGAATCTCACTTCGAGAGAATTCGGAAGTGGGAGAAAATAACACAAATACCTCAAGGCCGAAATAAATCTAGACCATTGATCTAGAACTGATCACATTCAAGTGAAATCATGAAGTTGGGTGACACTTTTGCGAGAATCCGGTCTCCAAAATTTCTACTGACATTTTTTTGGTCGAAATAATAATTATTTCGGACAAAAGACACATTTTTTCGGATGAATCTTTAGACATCAAATAAAATGGTACTATGACGATGGCGTCGACTGTTATGTACAATATTAGCTGGATGGATTTTTTCTGGTAACATTTTTCGGTTGAACATTTTTTCGATCGAAAGAATCTTTCGGCCGAAAAGATGTTTCATCCGAAAAACTCATTCGGCTGAAAAACGTTTTATATATCACCCACACATCGCCCCATCCACATTTTTTCGAATTGTTTGAATTGTGGTTGATGTAGATTAGTTCTAATTGTTGGTTGGTGTTGGTGGATGTTGTCATTGCTGGTTGGTGCGAGGGGTTGGTGCTGGAGGTTGTTGCTACTGGCGGTTGTTGCTGGAGGTCATTGTTGTTGGTGTTAGAGGTTCGTTGTTGCTGGTCTAGGTAAATATAACCTTTTCCATTTTAAATTATTTTTTAATTATTTACATTTTGTGTTTTAGGAGGTTGAGAGGGTCGAATCCAACTCTGACCATGTACATGGGAATGGATGAATTTGGCCTTGTCCATGTACAGGGATAGGCCCAAACTCATCCCTGTCCATGTACATGTAAATGCCCAAAATTGGCCCTATCCATGTATAGGGACAAGCCCGAAATTGGGCCTGTCCCTATACATGGACAAGACCGAATATATTTCATTAATGTATTAATAATTATGTATTTTTCAATTAAATGTTTCATACTTGGTATCATTTAGTTTATAAATGACAATTTGTGTACTATTTTGTTCAGTTCATTTATACAATTAAATTTTTTATACTTTGTATCATTTAGTTGTTGATTCCTGCATTTATAAATGACAATTTTTGTAATATATTGTTGAGTTTTCATTTATACATATAATTGTAATTTTCAAATGAATAAAACCAAAATTATTTCCAAATACGTTTTTGTAATTTGCAAATGAATGAAACTAAAATTCTTTCTGAATAAATTTTTGATATGGAGAAAAGGGGATAGTCTCTATTTCGGGCATGTCCCTATACATGGAGAGGGACGAATATATTTCACTAATGTATTGATAATTATGTATTTTCCAATTAAATGTTTCATACTTTGTATCATTTAGTTTATAAATGACAATTTTTGTACTATTTTGTTGAGTTAATTTTTACAATTAAATGTTTTATACTTTGTATCATTTAGTTGTTGATTTGTGCATTTTATAAATGAAAATTTTTGTACTATATTGTTGAGTTTTCATTTATATATATATATATATATATATAATTGTAATTTGTGTTGAGACTGAGAGGGGGGTGAATCAATATCAAGTATAATTTAAAACCTTTTTCAACTTATACTTAAACCATTCAAATATATCCAATGAGCAATGAAAAATAGTATAGGAGTTACACCAATACACCACAATACACCGTGCACAATATATGAGAAATAATCAATAGTTATTGTTCAAGGGAAGTAATGACTTCCAAAGGTAGCTACAACTTCCAAATGTAAAGG
>JZKD02S0511859.1:848798-868571 GCA_000966675.3 Picea glauca | reverse complement strand
TCAGATCTTTGCTTGTGCTTCTACATCTTGAATATATTGTGATCTCCATGTGTTGATGAATCTTGTATGCACTTAAAAACTCAATAAATTAGTAGTAGTTAGTGATTCCAATAAATAATTTGGCTTGGGATCATTACACTAATGCATACTAAATAAACACACTAAGAAGAACACTTTTACCAAATGACACATTAGACCAAGTAGATCTTAACTATCTCCTAAGTGTCTAAATATGCTAACATCCTCCCTTAAGAACAACTTGGGATAGGATTGAAGAATTTAAAGTAGTGACAAAATAGAATAAGGAAGGAGGCATTAGAGCCTATCCCCCCTTAATGATAACTTATTGAACTCCTAACATAGATCGAAGTTTTGAAAAATTAGCTTATGTAAGAGACTTTGTGAAAATGTATGAAACTTGATTTTCTTTAGGGTAAAAGAGCACTTCAATAACCTGATGATGAATGAGCTTTCTACTGAAGTGCATGTGTAGCTTGATGTTATTTGTACATTGATGTTGAACTACGTCTTTGGAGATCTTGATGGCACTTTGATTGTCACACCAAAGGATGGTCGGATGTTGTTGCTGGAATCCAGACTCTGAAAGGATATGTCGAATAGAAAAGGATTCCTGACTTTCATTTACCGCAGCTCGGTACTCTTCTTCTACTGAAGAAAATGCAATATCTTGTTGTTTCTTACATGCCCAAGTGACAGGTCCTAAAGTAAGGCTTGAAACATAACCTACAGTAGACTTCCGACCATCAGGATCGTCAGTCCAATCAGAATCAGTGAAAACAACCAATAAAGGAGTCCCCCCTTGAACTGTAATGTATCCTGAACTAAATTGTATTGCAGACATAGCAAAGTATCCTTTTATCTGATTTCCAATGGATTTCATGGGGTGTTTTCATATATCGGGAAACAAGACCAACATCAAAGGAAAGATCAGGACGAGTATGAGTCAAGTATAAGAGGCTACCAACTAACTGATGGTACATGGTGGCATCAAATTTGGGAGAAGTACAGGTGGAAGTAAGCTTTACTCCAGAATATAAGGGAGAAGGGGATGGTTTACAATCATCCATGTGAAAGTGACGAAGAAGGTCACAAGCATACTTAGACTGGAAAAGAAAAATTCCTTCATTGGTTTGCAAAACTTGGAGGCCAAGGAAATAGTGCAAAAAACTCAAGTCTGTCATTTCAAATTTATTCTTAAGGATGGTTTTCACATGGTTTAATAGTTTTGAGTCACTTCCAGTAAGGATAAGGTCATCAACATAAAGGACAATCATTATTATATGGCTTACTACTTTCTTGATATAGACATTAGCATCATAATGACATCTAGAGAATCTGATGTCAATAAGATTGTTGTCCATTTTGGCATACCAACATCAGGGGTCTTGCTTAAGACCATAAAGAGATTTCTTAAGGCGACAAACAAGGCTAGAGTCATTCTGCAAATAGACAAGAGATTGCTACAAGTAGATTTCTTCTTGCAAATATTCGTGCAAGAAGGAATGTTTAACATCCATTTGGTGGACCTCCCATTTATGTGAGGCAACAAGGGCAAGAACAAGGCAAATGGAATTCATTTTTTCTATAGGGGAAAAGGTTTCAATATAGTCAATTCTTTCAACTTGGGAAAATACTTTGGCAACTAATCAAACTTTGTGTCTTTCAACACTTCCATCTGATGCATAATTAGTTATGTAGACCCATTTACATCTGACAAGTTTTCTTCCTTTCAGAAGAGGTACAAGATCCCAAGTATCATTGGCCATTAAAGTACGATATTCTTCATTCATTCTTGTATCCCAATTTGGATGACCCAAAGGTTATGAAAATGTCTCTGGATCATGAGTCTCTGAAACTTGATCCAAAAGAGAAGATGCTCGCTAGAACTATGAACGTGTCTGACGTTGATATGAAGGATCACTGACAATATCACCAACTGCTTCTCATGTTAAATGGACCCAGCTAGGAAGCTATGTATTTGGTGTTGGTTTAGGTTCAAAGGACTCATCTGGAGGAAGGTGAGTAGGAGGAGGTACATTTTCATCCTCACTATCATCATATAAAGAAGAAACTAGAATAGGAATAGAATAAGGCACAAACACCGAATATAGCTTGCAGACCAAAGAAGGCAAAATCATCAAATTAGGCTCATAGGCCAAGATATTTTCATCAAATTTAACATCTCTTATAATAATTTTTAATTACAACGTGGTTGAAGAAGTATATAAACTTAGACATCTTCAGAATAACCAACAAATATACACTTCTCACTTTTAGGTTGCAATGCTTTCCTTTTCTCATTAGGAATGTGAGCCCATGCTATATTGCCAAATACACGAAAGTGAATTACATCTATATTAATTTTAGTCCAAGATTCTTCCGGTGTTATATTTTTAAGAGTATTTGTGGGAGTGTGATTTACTATGTAATTTTCACAGTTGATTTCTTCTGCCCAATACTTTAGACTTAATCCATTAGATTGGATCATACAATTAACCATTTATTTTAATGTGTGGTTCTTTCTCTGAGAAACATCATTTTGTTGTGGTGTATATGGAACAGTGTGTTGCATTTGGATGCCCTGTGTAGTGCAGTAACTTGTAAAATTATTGTTCACATATTTTCCTCTGTTATATATTCTTAACTTTTGAATTTGATGTCTAGATCGCTTTTCTACAAGGGCCTTATAGGCCAAAAACTTGTCAAAACATTTTCTCTTAAGTTTTAATAAGTAAACCCAAGTACGTATGGAAAAACCATCAATAAAATATAAGAAACACTTGCACCCAGAAAAATAAGGAGAAGAAAGTGGACCAAAAAAATCATTGTGAACAAGATGCAATCGGCCCGAGGCATGCCAAGAGGCACGTTTGTCAAAATTGTCCCGATGATGTTTTCCAAGAACACAACCAACACAAACACCATATCTGCATGAAACAAGAGGAATACTAATCACCATTTATTGATAACATAGTTGTTTCAATGAGCGATAGTTTAGATTACAAAACTGCTCATGTCAAAGTTTTCTCAAGTCATTTCTATGAGCAACAAAAACTGATGAAAAAGATGATGAACCAAAGTTGTCAAACTTGTACAACTTGGTAATATCATCAACAATTATAGTTGCAAGAACATGCTTAGGATATTTTAGATCCTTGATTACAACTTGGTGAGGTGAAAACTCTACGGTTTTACCTTCACCTTAATGACTGATTTGATATACTGATAGAAGGTTACAAGAAATACTTGGAACACATAATACATCATTGAAATGATCATTTTCTACTTGAACTACTCCATATCCTTCAACACTAATTCATCTATCATCAGCAACAAATATTTTCTTGGTGTTACATTTATTTAGAGAAGAAAATATGTCTCTATCCTTAGGCATATGATAAGATGCTCCACGATCAATAATCCACTCATCAAAAGAAGTAGAAGTTGTATTGAAGGAGAAACCACAAGAATAAAGTGTATGTCCATGAAAAGAAGAAGAAGTAGTAGAATCAATATTGATATTGTGCTTTTTCATCGTTGCTTCTAAAGATGCAATCTTCTTGAAACATTTGGACTCGTCATGACCATCTTTATCACAAAAATTGCAATGTTTGTTAGTATTTTTACTTTTATATTTTTCTCCTTTGTCACCATTAGGAGCGGAAGCTGTCTAAGTGGGTTTGGGACCCTCATATTACTTGTTGTTGTGGTGAGGATGTTGCTTCTTTGGATTCTTGTGTCTATCTTTCTGATGGATGACTAAGTCTTTGTTGGAGGTACGTGTAGTGATGATCACTCCAAGTTGTACAAGTTTATCCTCCTCTCTAATCAAAGAATCACAAAAGTTATCAAGACTGAGTTTTTTATAAGTTGTCCCTAGAGCCTCATGCATGGCATACAAGGTAGATACAAACAAAAAATATGCACTACCTAGCTTAGAAAGAGTAAGATAGATGCAACGATGTTCTTCTATCTTTATCTTACATTCTTCACATAAAGTTATAAGTGGTTTAAGCTTAGATAGATAGTATTCAATGTAAGAAAAATCATTTCAACTTAAAGTCAATACTTGATTTTATAACTGTTGTACTCGAATAATATTCTGTTTACCAAACACAGATTTAATCTTGTCCCAATCTTCTTTGGGTTGATCAATTTATTGAAGGTGGAACCTTAAATCATGAGACATGGACATTCTGATTAATCCACGTGCTTCGTCATTCCTATTATCCCATTTGACTTTCTTATCAACATAAATAGGTGTTGTTTCCTTCCCAAGGTAATCTGGTACAAGCCTTTACTTCTTAATAAATCCTCCATATGGGATTTCCATTAGAAGTTGTTGGTGTTGGTAAGCAAGATATTAATTGTAGAATCCATATTAAATATGAAGATAATATGAATTTAAAAAATGAAAATGATGATCTGGATGGAAAGCTCTGGAAAAGTTAGCCGTTTTTAAAATAAGGACACTGAAAACAGACTTCATATGTGAGAGTTATGCCATTTTAAAAAAAGGCATAAACAGTAACCAAAGGACCACGTGGTGGTGTAAGTTGTTTTATGAAGTGACCCACTTTTATAAAGAGAAGTGGGGATCAATTTTACAATGAAGTTACTCTATAAAACAAAATCCACATGCAAAATAAATAACTCTAAAATAAAATATCAAAGCTACTTATAGTGATTCACTTTTATACTTGAAGTGAAATATACTTTACAATTTTAGCATAAACTTTTTCAAAAAATGTAACAAAAAGAGAGACTTGAACTCAAGACCTGTTACTTAATAAGGAGACTTTTAAGCAAATGGTCTAGCAAAAAATATTGTATTTGTGGCAAGGATGTTGCTTCGTGGGATTCTTGGGTTTATATTTTTTATGGAGGACTAAGGCTTTGTTTGAGGTACCTACAGTGATGATCACTCCAAGTTGTACAAGTTTATCTTGATCTCTAATCAGAGCATCACAAAATTTCTCAAGACCGGGTTTTTTATAAGTTGTCCCTAGAGCCTCTTGTATGACATATAAGGTAGATACCAAACAAAAATATGTACTACCTAGATTAGAAAGAATAACATAGATGCAACGATCTTCTTCTATATTTATATTACATTCTTCACATAAAGTTATGAGTGTTTTAAACTTATATAGATAGTCTTCAATGCAAGAAAAATCATTTGGACTTAAAGTCAGTACTTGATTTTCTAACTGTTGTGCTCGAATAATATTGTGTCTACCAAAGACATATTCAATCTTGCCCAAGCTTATTTGGGTTGATCAATTGATTGAAGGTGGAACCTTAAATCCCGAGAGATGGAAATTCCAATTAATCCACGTGCTTCGTTATTCCTAATATCCCATTTAAATTTCTTATCAACATCAATGGGTGTTGTTTTGTTTCCCAAGGTAATATGGTACAAGACTTTACTTATTAATAAATCCTCCATATGGGATTTCCATTGGAAGTAGTTGGTGTTGGTAAGCGAGAGATTATTTTTATAATCCATATTAAATATGTAGATAATATGAATTTAAAAACTGAAACTGATGATCTATATGGAAATATCTCTAAAAGTTAGCCTATTTAAAAAAAAAGACACTGAAAACGAACTTAAGATTTGAGAGTTATTCCCTTTTAAAAAAAGGCATAAATGGTAACCAAAGGACCACATGGTGGTGTAAGTTGTTTTAAGAAGTGACCCACTTTTATAAAGAGAAGTGGGGATCACTTTCACAATGAAGTTACTTTCTAAAAGTGTAACAACCACATCGTTACGATTACAAGCGATGCAAGTGGTTGCAAGTTTTTTTTCTTTTTTCTTTAAAAAAAAAAAAGTAGGACGACAACAAATAAACAACACCACTTAACGACAAACACAACACACACAAATCAAGAAACAAACAACAACGACTCATCAAACTAGCACATCATGCAATTAGATGAGCATGTGATAATCAATACACAGATAGAAATGACTACCCAGCCAACACAAGAAAGACAACTCCTACGAGCTAAAGGACAACATCAAAAACTTGACACAGTGGCTTCGACGACCTAAGAATAGAAACTTCTACATCACACAAAACCCATTTCCTTAAGGCATTACAAAACTGAGTCCCAACAACCATTACTATGAACAAACACCCACATCGGGAAGCACAAACTCCGACCAGGTTATCATTCACCTCTATCTATCAGGGTGTGCAATGATCACCTCATTAGGAATCATGTCGTCACAAGGCGATAGGCATGACAATAACCATGGTGCAACATAAAATTTCTAGACCCTTTACCCAAGATAAATCCAACGCACTAGGAGACCGAATTAACTGACAAGAAGACTATACCCATGCACCCAAGTAGCAAGTTGACAAGACGCTAGATGACATCACTCAAATTAAATTACACAAGCTATTAAATGACTTCGCCAACAAACCATAAACCAAATTATACTAGGCAAGATGTCTAAGTGTGAAGGAGTGAACTATTATCATTTTAATTAATCATGTAATCTATTACCAAAGAAATTAATACATTATTCTATTACCATCACAACATTTAATCTATTGAGGCGGAAGTGAAAAGACGGATATGTAATACGGATAAATGAACAATTGTTAAAGAAAACCAATTAATATATTGTTTCATAAGTCATGAGACATATATATAAAACCATTGACATATGAAAACAATAAAATTAATTGTAGTAAGGATCTCGACCATCATTGGAACCGTATCATTTTAAAACTGAGATGTCCGATATTCAATTAATTTACTACTAAGGAGCTTGATGATGATAATTTTAATGATGTATTCATTGTCTATCATAAGAATTATTTGTCTATCATAAGCACTCGGTCTGTGTGAGGTAGTATTAGTTGTCTAACCATGTGTTATTGAAGGATAAGAAATCAACAATGAAACCAAGGGCTATCTATTATTAATAAATAGAAATTCAACATATCGTTATCTATTAATAATTACTGTCCACCATCAATCAGTGTCTATTAAATGCATTGTGTGGATCTTCTATTAAATACATGACATGTTGTTTATCAAAAATGTTAATGTTGTCTATTAAAGGTATGATGTCGTTGTCTTTTAATAAATGATAGTGATGTCATACAACATTTTTATAATTGCTTTCAATATACACAAATCGTTGTCGATCCATATTTATTTCTAAAAAGGAAAATCGTTCTAATACGCAACATTCAACTCAACAATTGAAAACACAATAATTATGCAGTCAACGCAACTAAAGAACTTCCATAAAATGTAATTATTACATAGTCTCAAATGCAGCCAAAGAAGATTCAGAAAATATGTATGAAATCATTGTCATAAAGATTCAATTCACTGTAATTAGAAGTGCATACCTCACAATAGTTAAAAACACATCCCTCACCACAATTAAAAAACATACCTCTCAATAGTTAAAAGGGGATTCACTGCCATTAAAAATCCAAACCTCACAACAGTTAAAAAAAAGGATTCGCTGCCAATAAAAAAACAGACCTCACAACAGTTAAAAAAATGATTTTCTACCAAAAAAAACATAGACCTCAGAACAGTTAAAAATATTTGTTGCCAATAAAAATGCATACCTCACAATAGTTAAAGAAAAAGGGATCCGCTACCAATAAAAACGCAGACCTCACAAAAGTTTATAAATATTTGCTGCCAATAAACGCAGACCTCACAACAATTTATAAATATTCACTGCCAATAAATGCAGACCTCACAATAGTTACAAAATGGATTTGTTGCCAATAAAAACACAGGTAAAATGCAATGAAATTTGTGGGTAATTATATCACTATGTAATGTGCCATGGAAATCGCTGAGTATAGTCATATCGCAGGGTATCAAATTCGCAATGTTATTTCAGTGATAAGGGTAAATTCATAGTGATATAGCGTTTAAATAAAAACACATTTACCAAGGAGTGCAACCATCGCATAAAAAAAATGTAGATTTTATACCAATCAAGGCACTAGGTAATACAATAAATATTGTCGTGTTATCACCCAGAAAAATCGTTGTAATAACAAACAGGGATAACAAAATTGATGTAACACAATCATGGATAACAAATCACTGTAACAAAACCATAACACACGGAGATGTTCTGGCAAAAAAAATTTGGTAAAAATGGTTTGGGAAAAATGATTGGGAAAAGCGAATTCTTCAGAGGTTAATCCTTCAAAGATTAATCATTCAAGGTTGAACATTCAACACAAAGTTTAAACATCCCAAGAAAAGTAGAGTTGATCATTCAAGGAAAAGAAGAGGTAATCATTCAAGAATACAAAGATAATCAATCAAGAAAACAAAGAGATACTCATTCACAAGCAGGTGCAAAGACAAATCATTTAGCCATGAATCAATCAAACACAATGATAATTAAGGGATAGACCATTGGGAAAAATTTATCCTTCACTCATTATCCATGCACAAAAAAGTAGGGCATTTGAATCTATAGGTCTTTAAACACCGAAATGACGACCATCTATTCGACTCCAAGCCGACTTCTCAGGCACAGATTGGTGACTAAAGGGGTAAGAGATGAAATATAAAACAAAATCTCTTCATAATAATCAATAAACCCATACAGAGAAATAACATGTGTAATTTAATTTCATTGCAAATAACAACTTAAAACGGTGTACCTTAGCCAAACGTGATTTCTCCATAGTTTCTGTCTCATGCACGCTCCATCCAGGTCCCACTTGTCGATCGATGTGACCTCACCAGTACCTTCCAACCAACACTAGGGGTACTCTTCTTCCCCCTGAGCCCCCCGAGCCACAAAGGGGCCATGCACGCAATACCATAGAACTACTAGCACCCAACTCTCCTTGCAAGGTTGCATTACCACTCATTACCCGACATGGGTATCCCAACTCCCACAAGAGAAGCTCAGCGAAGACAAAAATTCAGTAACGTAACGTTACAAAAAAATATCCCCCCTCCATACTCCTCCTCCTTTATCCTTTTTATAGATTTTTCAAGTAATTAGTTTCCCAATTTCTCATTAATTTTCTTTTTCATTTAATTAATTAGGAAAAACCTCCCTCGTACACATGTCGCTTGACCCCCTAGTTGCACTAGAAAATTAATTTTATTAATTAATTAATTTTTCCTATTTCTTTCACCCACCTAAAAGCATTCCTAAAAACACTCCTAGGTGTCCCAATATTCCCTTACACTTTGTAAATGACTTACGCCTTGCTTAATTCCTAGTTGAGTTCATAATTAGAAAGTTCCAAAGGTAAAATTCCTTACTAAGTTATACATTCATCTTTTTTCTTTATGTTTCCCCTTTTCTTTAGGTTTCCCATTTTTCTTTAAGCTTCCTATTTCTTTAAAGTTTCCCCCTTTTTCCCTTTTAACTAAAAATCAATTTAGCAAGTGTAGATGAAACAGCCAATTACCTCGTTTTCTTTTTATCTAAAATAAAATTAGCAAAAATAGATAAAACAACCATTTACCTTTTTAAATTTTAATCCTCCATTAAAATTTTGTTTTTAATAAATAATTTGAATTTCTTACCCCCCTTCTTGTTACATGTTTATTTGTTATTAATATTTTTTTTACCACATGTTCTACTTAGACCTATATTTTAATTTCACTAGGTTGGGCAACATTTTTATTAGGGAAAACTGTTTTTAAATCCTACTTATCACATCATTCATTTTAAGGTCGTCTAGGTTTATTCACTTACCAGTTAAAATCATGGCGTGCCCTTCAGGACACACTAGGCACTCCAAGGGTGCCACTTTCCTCTTTCCTTTTTCCTTGCACGACGTTCCCTTCAGGATGCACTATGTGCTCCAAGGGTACCACTTGCCTCTTTCTGTTTTCCTTGCGCGACATGCCCTTCAGGACGCACTACGTTCTCCAAGGGTGCCACTTTCCTCTTTCTATTTTCCTTGCATGACATGCCCTTCAGGATGCACTACATGCTCCAAGGGTGCGACTCGCCTCTTGACTGCTTGGTAGACATAAAAAAACCCTGGAGTCAATACTCCTCTAGGTGATATTGTTGGAGACTAAAGGCCTCTAAGGAATAAGGCCCCTTCCTTATTGTGGGCCTCTTAGAATCATCGTGAGCAACTGTCACAGTATACCCTCACGACATCGTGGGTCTTCTCAGACTAGGTAATCGTTAACCTAGATTTCGAGCAATGATAGGAGTGCTAATAGGATGTGTTAGGGATGTTGCCACACCTCTCCATCAAGTGTCTATTTGTCCTGCCTGGCCCCTCTACTCCACATGTGAGTCTGGTCGGCAAGTTATCGTAAGCTTGCATACATTGATGAATCATGTTAGCAACAATAATCAATCATCATAACATCTAATCATATGTACATGTGTCACATCAGTAACATTCAAACCTAACAATCCTCTTCCTGAATCGATCTAGAGTCCAAGGGGTTTCATCGATGCCTCAGAATCCTAAATGTCCAAAGTCCTGGACACTCAAGAGAACCCAGTCAATAGCACCTGTCTATGTAATACAACCAAATAACATATAACCAAATAATAATAATAAATGACCAACAAATATAATAACCCAGGTCACTTGCAAGAAAGTGTCCTCAGATAATAGGTTCACTCAGTGTGCACAAGAACAGGATTTTACATACACCCCCTCTTGGTTTAAACTTTGTCTCGAAGTTTCACAATATATAAGTGCTGAAATAAAGTGTATCACAGTATCATAAGTCTATTTATCAATCAAAATTGAAATTGCTGACACATATCATATGCATCATCCCAGGTCGTTGAGTGCTAAGTATAGTTGTCCCAATGGACCTTGACATGATCTATTTTTAGACACCATAGGTGTCGAATGCGATGGTCTAGGATACGGATTGGCTCTGCCTTGAGCACACCCTCGTCTAATTTTTCATGGAACTCATGTCAACAACATGAGTAGAATCACTAACATAATGTCTCAAATAGAGATGTGAAAGACATCATGCATACACCTCAAGGATCAATCAAGGCTAGTCAATAGGCCACGACCCTCTCTTTTCCACAATCTCACAGGATTCCCCGAACCTAGGAGAGAGTTTAGCACCCTTTCCAAACTTGATCAAACTCTTATGCAGGTTCACCCGCAAGAAGACTTGATCACCAACTTCATAACTACGATCGACATGATGCACATCAACATAACTCTACTATCAATCCTACGCTTCCTTGATCCTTGTCTTATAGTTTGAATGATATTCCATTTCTTAGATCGCTTCTGGTCCCACCAGTACCCTATCCTCAAGCTGATCCAAACTCAAAGGTGTTTGACACAGTCGTCCGTAAAGAAACTCGAAAGGCACCATCTTAATGGTGATTGATAACTGTTGTTATATGTGAATTATAATAGTGGTAAGAATTATTCCCAATGCTTCTATTGGTTCATCACATACATGCACAACATTTCCTCCGATATTTGGTTTGTTCGTTCAGTCTTCTTGTCTGTCTCCGGGTGATACGCGATGCTAAAGTCAAGTTGGGTTCGCAAGGCCTCTTGGAAAATAGTCCAAAATATTTTAGTAGACATTGATCCTCTATCAAATATAATCCTCTTAGGCATGCCATGCAGCCTCACGATCTCACTCATGAAAACTCTAGCTATGTCAGGTGCCTGATACCTCGTAGGTACAGGAATAAAATAAGAAATCTTCATCAGAGTGTCGACTATCATAAAAATCAAGTCGTGTATCCTTGTTGTCAGTGTCAATCTACAATGAAATCCATCAAAATGACCTCCTATTTTGATTCCAGAATAGTGTGGTTGTAGTAATCCTGTCGGATGTCTATGTTCAACCTTCAGCTGCTAACATTCTAGACATCCTGCCATGTACTAGACTATGTCTGCCTTCATTCCTTTCCAAAAGAATAAGGGTTTAAGGTATGACCTCATCTTCGTGACTCCTAGGTGAGACATGCACACTACTTTGTAAGCCTTGTTTAGGATCAAACTTCTCAGTCCGTCATTGGGTGGTATGTAAATTCAAAATATAAATCTCAATTATCCGTCATTGTCCATAGTAAATCATTAAAATTTTGGTACCATCATTGTGGTTTGTCTGATAAAATCCTTGACCTCTTTGTACCAGTCATTATCACGCTGTAAAGTTAGAATCATTTCACATAGATTCGTCTGAAGAGGAAATCACCGAAAAGATGTGTGGTCTCCCACTCAATTCATCTGACACTCTGTTCACTATCCCTTTTATGTAAGAAATCTTGAAATCATACTTTCTAAGAAATTATGACCAACATCGTTGTCAAGCGTTCAAGTCGCTTTGTGTAAAGATGTGTTATAGTCCACATTTGTCAATTTTTAGTTCAATTTCCATCCAATAAGGTAGTGTCTCCAAACTCTCAAGGCATAAACAATGGCTACAACTCCAAATCGTGCATCGCATAGTTCTCCTCATGTCTTCTCAACTTTCTTGAGATGTAAGCGATCACTTGATTGTATTTCATCAAGATTCCTCCTAAGCCTTCCTTGGATGCGTTAGTGCATACCAAGAATTCCACGTCCATGTCAAGGACCTTCAGTATCGGTGTTTTTGTCAACACCTCCTTGAGCCTCCTAAATGATTTTTTTCATTTCTCGGTCCAAACAAACTTCTTGTTCTTCTTTTGAAATTCTGTAATCGGATTTTCTATCTTTGAAAAAACCTTGATGAACCATTGATAGTATCTTGCTAAACCCATGAAGCTACACACTTCAGGGACATTAGTCATTGTAGGCCATTCCATAATAGCCTCGACCCTTGCAGGACCCATGACGATACCTTCATCAGAGATGACATTCCCTAAGTAGTGAATCTTCGATTGATAAAATGAGCATTTAGACAATTTCCCATACAATTTGTTCTCTCGTAGACACTATAGTACCAAGTGCAAGTGCTCATCATGCTCTTCCAACATCCAAGATTAAATCAAATATCGTCAAATGAATACTTGGACGAAATTGTCCAAGTATTCATAGAACACCCCATTCATCAAACTCATAAATACCCCAAGGGTGTTTGTCAGTCCAAAAGGTAAAAATGTAAACTCGTAATGTACAAACCTTTTCTTAAAGGAGGTCTTATGGACATCATCTTCCTTGATATGTACCTAGTGATACCCTGATCGAAAGTCGATCGTTGATCATCAATCCTTGGCAAAAGATACTGATTCTTGATCGTTTCCTTATTCAATTTATGGTAGTCAATGCAGATTCTCCATGACCCTTCCTTATTTCAAATGAAAATAACAGGTGCATCCCACGGTGACACACTGAGACGTATAAGTCCTAGGTCCAACAACTCCTTCAGTTGCATTTTCAACTCCTATAATTCTGGGGCTGACATCCAATAAGGTGTTCTTTCTATCGGATCAATCCATGTTTTTAGGTCTATGGTAAATTCCAATTCCCTCTCTAATGGAATCCCATGTAAATCCTCAGGGAAGACGTCTGCAAATTCTCTCACCACTAGAAGGCATTCTAGACCTTCCAATACTTGCTTCTAATTTAATGCAAGGATCACATAAATATTACATCCCCTGTGCATTCTCTTTCATAGATACAAGGAAGATATGAACCTCAAGGAAACTACTTGGTTTTGACCTAAAAATGTGCGTATATGCCCCTCATCATTGACCAAACTCAATTGTTTCATCTTACAGTTGAATATCGCCTCATGTGATTCCAACCAGTCCATACCGATCACGACGTCATAAGATCCTAATATCATTATGTACAAGTTGTCCATGGTGAAAAACTCTCCCAGTTTAAGGCTACAACCCGTAAACTTCCCTCAAACCTTTTGTTTGGCTATCGAAGCCATTTTTGCAAATCTAAACTCACCCTGTTCGAATCCCTTTACCTTAATTCTTTTTATCACTGCACCAGAAATGAAACTCTCGGTAGCACCGGGATCTATCAAAATACTAAGGTTATGGTCAGCGATGGTAAGGAGTCCACTATTGAGGTGCTAGTCACTAAGGTGTAGTGAAAGTGGATCCTCTCTGGAAGCCCTTATATCTTGGTGAATGTCTAGCTGGTGTTTGATGCTGCTACGCACCATATGAAATGTGCCTCATGGGTCTCGCTGAAGTCTCGATCTGAACCCTGCTGATAAGATCCTCCTCAACTATGAGGGCCTTCTGAACGACCTCATGCAAGGTTTGAGGCATAAGGATCCTAACCCTTGCACGAATTATTACCTTAAGGCCAAAAATGAACTTGTTGACCTTAAGTTTATCAAAATTCAAGTGCAGAGCATATCAAAGTAGCTCCATACAAATGGGCCATGTACTCGGGCACCATACGACCACCCTGTCGTAATGCGTTGAACTCATTGAGCTAACGCTCAATGAATTCCTCTAATATATACCTCTCTCAGAACCATTCCTTGAAAATTTCCCATGTCACATTGTCGATGACTATGTTCAAAGGCAGTAGAAGCTTCTTCCACCATAAAAGAGCGCTCTCCTTAAGTTTAAATAGCACCATGTCGACCTTCATGATGGAGTTCGTAATCATGAAGCATGAAGCACATTGCCTTCCCCTACAACCATGCCTCGATGGCTTAGCCTTCCGCGACACTTGTGGACTTGAGAACTCATCTCTCTCTAGTTCTCAGTTGATGCTAATGGTACTGGATCAGGTGTGCTGTGGCCCCTCAGGGGTACAGGTGCCCTGGCCTCATCTTAGTATAGATTGTGAATAAAGGACCTTTCACATTCCTCGAAAGGACCTTGTCAGACCATCATCATCCCTTACAACAATCGAATACATCCCAAGGACTTGTTCTACCCCTTAGGGGTTAGACTCTGAGGGTGTAGGCAATTCTAGAGGTGTCACACCTCCTTCCACAACACCATGATGCGAACTTGTTGTCAATGCATGCTCCCTCTCAACCTGCAGGTTAGAAGGTCCACGTCAACACAAGATCTTTCCTTTCCCATGGCCCGAAGAAATCTAACCGGTTCTTCTATTTCTCTATCGGGAAATCTGCACCCACAACAACTCTCACAGGATCTCCTCTTTGTACTCGGGAGATCGGACTTCGCAACTTCGTGAATCCAATGGTCGAGCGTTGGTCTCTCAAATCCCCGAAACCTGAACATAGTCACCGCTGACCTTTTCCTTTTCCCTTTCGGTATTTTCCCTATCGCGATTTTGGCACTCGTGATGTCAAACAACTTGTCTCACCGACTCCCAAACACCGATATGCCGAAACTCTGATACACATGCGAGTTTGACTTTTCCATGCTACATAACCCCAGTTTGGATTTCAGACTTCGCAGTATCTCGAATCCTCATGCACTGTTTTCGAAACTTCATCCCACGAAACCCCAAAACAACATGCCACCCGTCCACTCGCTGACTCCTATGGCCCCACACTATTCTCTTAATCGTCGGGATTTCATGTTTTGTGATTTTGTGATTCCCGTTGCGATGTTTACGGGACTTCAACCAACGAAACCCCGATATGGAAAGTACATGTATAAATACAACGACCCTTGTGGCTCAGATCTATGGTTTTACTCCTCCTAAACTTAGAACCCCTTGACGCTTCCACATTAGCTCCCCTTCTTCTTCTATGAAATCTGACGGCTCATAGAAATTCATGAATCCTCATTTGAGAATACCAACTGTCCGTTCCTCCTTGGTGATTTCTGTGAATGATCGAGTGTTCCTCCACAAACAGTCCACCTGCGGCGCGAACTTACGACAACTGCTAAACACTCCACGGCACAAGCTCTCCTATGCTTCTCTTCGACGATTACTCAAGGGTTCTATACCTCCTGAGATTTCTCTCAATGTCGAATCTTAAAGAAGAATCTTGCACGCACTCCTTGCGGTAACCTTCAAACACTTCCAAGTGATGAATTTCCTTCGACCCTGCGCACTCCTGCAACAGTAGTCTCTAAATTTTTTGCTCTGGTTCACAACCCTGAGACTTAGCTTGGCCTGTGCACTCCTTTCACGACTCCTGTGCCAACTGCACTTCTGCGTGAATGAGAACAAAAGCTAAATTACCTGAGCCCTTTGTCAACGCACTCCTTGCAGACACTTCAACTACACTTTTTGCAGGAACTCTTGCTCAGATATAAAAACAATTGAAACTCATTCCTACTTCCTTTTAGACTTCAAACTCAACCATGAAATCATATACACAACATATAAAGAAAATGCATAACAAGAAGCAAACATCCATGAGCATAACATCAATACGCAGAGAACAAACACAAAACCATGAATTTGAATCAAACTCTTCTATTAATCTGAATATCTGTACATGGGTGTTCTTACACATCTCTTTGCTTCTCTTCTATGCCCACTACTTCTCTGATTATGTTTACAATACACAATGAGGGTGTCTATATTCCGTTTCCCTCTTACGCTCTCAAACAGTCTAATCTAGAATTTAATTCTATCTACCTGCATTAACTACATTAAATGCCTTCTACCTACTAAGGACGAGAGAAAATCACTCAAGGTCTGTTTACATTATACAAGTGCGCCTTTTCTTAATGACTTCATTTAAGATTATGCAACAATTTCAAGGTGATTTCAAAATTTGTGATGGCGCTTGTCCAATTGTCCAATTGCTTCCGCGATGGCTCACTTGATGTTGGTGATGCTCCTACATCATACTCCCTCGCTTGAAAAATTTCATGGGCTCCTATCCATGAGCTCACGCACGGTATGTCCATGCTTCATTCTCCCAACTGGCATCTTCAACTAGATGGTTCTTCCATTTGACCAAATATTCAAAGTATTGCTTTCGCTTAGTCCTCTTGCTCACTCTCTTGTCCAGTATGGACTCCATTTGCGGATTTTCTACCACTGGCATCTGCTTTGTCCATTGGATCACTGGCTGCTCATTTCTAGTCCCTGTTTCCCCAACTCTATATGAGTACAAATCCGAGATATTGAATATCAAAGAAATTTCGATCCCATCGGGTAATTCAATCTCATACGTGTTCACCACAAAATTCTTCAAGACCCTGCATGGCTCAATTTTCTTCATCTTCAACTTATTATATGTTCCTCTCGGGAACCTTTCTTTTCTCAAATGTGCCAGAACCAATTCACCAACCTCAAACTGAAGTTTTCTTCTATGTTGATCTTCTCTACGGTTGTATTCTTGGCTCGAATTGAACAGTCGCTCCTTCACCTGGCTGTGAAGTTCCTTCATCGCATCTGCAAATTCTTCTGCACTAGCGCTCCTAGTCGCAGTCTGTTCTAAATCCCTCAGTTCAGAAATTCCCCTCGGCTGCATGCCATAGACAATATGAAATGGACTCTGCCATGTGCTCCTATTAACTGAGTCATTATAAGAAAACTATGCCTATGGTAATATGTTGTCCCACTGGCTGTGGTGTTCTGTCACTAATCTTCTCAGCAAGTCTTCTAGACTTTTGTTTACTACCTCTGTCTGTCCATTCGTTTGAGGATGATAATCCAAACTAAATGACAAGTTAGTTCCCAAATTCTTCCATAAGGTCCTCCAAAAATTCCCTATGAACTTTTTATCTTGATCCGAAACTATACTCCTCGACAAACCATGAAGTCGAATGACTTCTTTGAAAAATAGATTTGCAATCTGAGTTGCGTCACTGGTCTTCTGACATGGAATGAAGTGTGCCATTTTGGAAAATATATCCACCACCACAAGGATTGAATCACAACCTCTTTGTGTTCTTGGCAACCCCAATATGAAATCCATGCTAATTGCATCCCACAGCCTCTCAAGTATGGGCAATGGTTTATAGAATCCCACATTTTGCTTCCTTCCCTTCGAATGCTGGCAAATTCTGCATCTGTCCATGAATCTCTTGACATATTCTCACATTCCCGGCCAAAAATATGAATCATTCAGCTTCAAAATGTCTTGTCATGACCAAAGTTCCCTGCTAATCCTCCAATGTGTTTCTGCTTCGACAAATTCTCCCTCATGGAGAATTTTGGAATACATAGTTGATTGCCCTTAAACAACAATCCTTCCTGGATCATATATTCCATCCATTGGCTTCTATCTCTAAGAATTGGATTCTCAGCTACTTCATACACCTCCTTAAAATCTGGATCATCAGTGTACATGTCCCTGAGATCATCAAAACCCAATGTTTCGACTCTGAACTCCTACAACAGTAAACACTTCCTGCTCAAAGCATCAACCACTTTGTTAGAAGTACCCAAAATATGTTTTATCACAAAAGTGAAATTTTGCATATAATCAACCCATTTGACATGCTTATGATTCAATTTTTATTGTTGATTCACAAACTGCAGTGCATGATTATCACTGTATAAGACAAACTCCTTCGGGATCAAGTAATGTCTCCATTTCTTCAATGCCTGGATGATAGCATAACACTTCTTATCGTAAGTGGAGTACTTCACTTTCACTTCATTCAGCTTCTCATTTAAGTATGCTATCGGCCTGTCTTCCTGACTCAAGATTGCCCCGATTGCAAATTTGCTCGCATCGCATTTCACTTGAAATGTCTTTTGGAAATCCGGCAACACCAAAACTGGTTGTTCTGTGATCTTCCTCTTCAATAGGTTAAAACTCTTTTCATCCTCTTCTATCCAGTGAAAAGACTTGTGTCTTTTCTTCAATGTATCCATCATTGTTGCACTAATTCCACTGAAATTCCTAATGAATTTTCGGTAGAAACTAGCCAATCCGTGAAAACTTCTCACCTCAAAGATGTTCTTTGGTGATGGCCAATTCTTGATTACCCCCACCTTATCTGGATCCATCCTCAACTCATTTTCTAAAATAACAAATCCCAAGTAAATGAGCTCTGTTTTCATGAATGAGGACTTCCTCATGTTTATCAATAGCTTCTCCTGCTGTAGTTTCTACATCACTGTAGCCAAATGCTTCAGATGCTCTACCACTATTTTACTGTAAACCAGTATGTCATCTAAATACACAATGACAAATTTTTTGATGAACCCCCTCAGGACTTTGTTCATCAACCTCATGAAGGTACTCGGAGCATTTGTTAAGCCAAATGACATAACAAGACATTCATACAACCCTTCGTTGGTTTTGAATGTTGTCTTCCACTCATCACCTTCTCTCATGCGGATCTGGTGGTAACTGCTTTTCAAATCAATCTTTGAAAAATACCTTTCTCCACTCAAGAATTCCATTAGATCATCTATCCTCGACAATGGAAATCTGTACCTGATGGTTATCTTATTGATCACCCTTGAGTCAGTACACATCCTCCAGCCTCCGTCTTTCTTCGGACTGAGTACTGTTGGAACAATACACAGACTCAATCTTTCCCTGACCAAACCTTTGTCCAATAAATCCTGAACTTGTCTTTTAACCTCTTCATTCTCTTGTGGCGTCAATCTGTACATGGATTTGTTTGGAAAACTAGCTCCTGGTATGAGACAAATATGGTGACTCACACTTCTAATTGGTGGCAACGAACGAGGTAATTCGTCCACTACTATGTCAACGAACTCTTCCAGTAGTTCCTAAACTTCTTCTGGTAAATCATCCACTCTGGTGCTGGTCAAAACAATCTTAGGATTTCTGAACATAATGAACTGTGGATCCTCCTTCTTCTTAACCTCTGTAAGAATTTCCTTCCCACTCATGAGAAGTACAATGTTGCTTACTTCCAGTTTCACCTCCTTATCCTTGATTGGAAGCAACATGTGTGTCCTCCCATTCTTCTCTAGGGTGTATGTGTTCATT
>JZKD02S0511859.1:816427-833798 GCA_000966675.3 Picea glauca | reverse complement strand
GTCGCGTGATCAAGTCCAGAAGGGGCGGGGATAGGGTGGAACAGTTACAATGGCGACCTGCTTAACAGACTTACGCCTTGGTGCCAGCTTCCACGCAGTAATTGTGGATTTACCCTCCAAGGAGCCCGAGTGAGTTTGACCAATGTATGTTCCAGGTACAGTGAGACTTCCTTTCACCGTCACCTTGTGTAAGACCCTAAAGATTATGGCCACTAAGGTTACCAATTCGCAGTCAGCCCCTGGGCGGGAACAGTCGAGAGTCCGATCTGAAGGTACGGGCAGGGTATCAAGCCTGAAATCAACTAAAAGGATTCCACGCAGTAATTGTGGATTTACCTCAAAGTGACCCCCATAATGTGATCTGACCACCACAATCAGTTAAACCACGAAGGGTTAGTCCCCGTAGCTTACCCAAATGCGACCTCGTGCGTAACCCCTGTGTGAGAGGGGGATCCCAGGCAGACTTATACGATAACTGGATTTGACTCTCCCTAACTGAGGATGCTAGTGTTTGTTTTAGAAACTTTGGAGAGTTATTCTCACATCCCTAATCCAAAGTACTAGGCTTAGGCTACTATTGGTGGAGGATTCTAGAAAAGAAAAAGTTCTAGATAACTTTTAATTAGCGTTGATTTTTATGGCTGTTCTTTACGCAAAGAGGTGCATGGAAGTGAAACGAATGGAATTATGACTCAGACCCAAAGAATGCATCAAATATGATAAGCAGTCATTTCCTTCGATGAACGTCTATATAAGGGAGAGAGAAAGTTCTTTCACTAATCCAGCACAAATAAGGAATGCCCTCAAACGATTCTTTTCTCAATCAAATCCTGATGTAATGCAAAAAAATTTTAAGATACCTTCTGATATCCACAATCAATCATGAAGATTCTCTTTAATGTTTGCATATGGATGTTGATCAATACAACACAATGCTTGTCTTGCTAATTATCTTTTTGGTATGAATGAAGACCAATCTAGAACAAGCAAAAAGTCACACAAACAATACACCCTTTCGTAGCAATCTGAACGAAAAAGTGAAAGAAAAGAAACAATCAAAGATAAAAACAAACTTCACACCCAAAAGAAAAAGTTGAAGAACAATGACCTTGATCGAAATCAAGACACAGAGGTCTGTAGGCCTTTGATGACCTTCACTAGGGTTTTTTACTCAACTGATGAGAAGAGAAAAACAATGCATGGATTTCGAATTTCACTCAACAGGGAAAAAATCAATGAAAATGGTGAAGAAGGCTACAAGATCCAATTAACAAGGTGTTTATTCTTCAAAAAGGACAGATGCCGAGGTTGAAAGGGAAGAGAAATTGACTCACTAGATCACTCAGCAAGAGACACAGAGGTAAACCCTGAAAAAGGAAGTTCTGGAGGGTTTTTTGGGCCAAAAAGAGGCTAGCGCTCTGTTTCCAAAGCCAAGGAGCATTGTATCACTCTGTGAAGAGGTATGGGGGAGCATTGGTGATCTTTTAACACTAGGACAGGGGCGTCGGGGTCTAAAAGCCCCAGAAATGTCAAAAAACTCCAAAAATTGGGATTCAAGCTTGACAAGTGTGTTGAATGTGATAAGGTAAGGAGCCAATCAGCTCATGAAACCAAACAAAAAGGAGTGAACCAAGTCTGAAACAATCAAGGGATAGAACAAGGTCAATGAGGAGAAAAATCCAAACAAGAGGTTTCGATTTGAGGCTATCTCCCCAGTGGAGTCGCCAGTTTCTGTTGTAGGAAAATCTCCCTGCGAACAGGTAGATCACCTTTAGAGCTTGACCTTAACCCTAGACAGAAAATGCTTAACATGGACACTGAATTCCTTTCAAATCAATCTAATCTAACACATGAGAAGGAAGGATGAAAGAAGTACCTTTTTATCGACGTTTGTCCCTACACGCTCCGAGTTGCGTTCCAATCCTTTGCTTCTCGCTGAGTTCTGCGGACAAGACAAGATACAACCGCTTCCTACTCTATTGATATTAGCTTGAAAATATATCTATCAACTAATGATAAGTTCATGTGACATTAGACACAAACTAGAAAGAAACAGGCCAAGCGTGTCATATTGATGAGAATAACGACAACAGTACTTACAATCGTAGATGCGAATGTGACGGCTTCATCAAGTCCCCTTTGTCTAACCCTTGCCTGAAAGCTCCACAACCTGGATAACAGTAGCTTCACTGATCACTTTCCTTTGGCTGACTGTAAGTTTCCTCCAAGATCATAAGTTTCATAACTTCAATTCTTCCCCCCTTTCCACCATCATAGAGCCTGTTTATATAGGCTAAGAGGAGCTTAACCTCTTGAGTTATCTTTAGAACAAGTTGGGAACCTTCTCCTTAGATCAAGGATCTCTTGATGAAACCAAGAATTCGAGCACAACTGCCTCCTAATATCGAAATATCCTCCCCTTATTCTCCCCAACGGGTCAACTACTGCCTCAAATTAGGCAGCGCTCCCTCAGAATGGGCATCAGAGCGTTGTAGCGCTCCTTGGTCAGCTTTAGGGGAGTGCCAGTGCTTCTAAGATGAGAAGCTCTCCTTCAAAGGGGGTTGGGGAGCACCAGTGCTTCTAGGGATAAAGTAGGGGAGCGCTCCCCCTCAAAACCTTTTTTTTAGGGTTCCTTTCAGGTGTCAAGAGTTGTTTGACTTCAGTGAACCAGTTCTCCTACTTCAAATCAGTCATGTGAGATGTTATAAGTGCCTCCTTAGTGTCGTCATCATGAAAATATGTCTGAACATCATTTGCGACACTAGTGACCAACTTGCGACACTTGCGAAAGTTGTAGGGAGGATGCGACACTTAAGAAGATTGAGAGGGACATGTGACACTTATCCAGATGAGAAATTTTGATGTGTAACAATCCCGCCTCTATGTTTCGACAATGTGAGCTTCTGCACTTTCCTTCTTCTTATCTGTACACTCATAAGACTTGTGCCCATTCTTTCCACATGTGAAGCATGTTATTACTCCACCTCTTCCTCCTCCTCTACCTATGGTACGAGGAAAAGTGTTGTTGTCAGCATAATCTCCTCTCTGCTTAGTGCATTGTCCTCTCTGTTCAACATATTTCCCTCGTTGATAGGTTCCACCTCTTTCAGTTCGAGTCTGTGGTTTCTTCTAGTCCTCCTTGGGCTTCTAGTATTTGTCCTGGGCAACTTATTTTCCTCTGGGTTGACTTCTACCTCGACCTCTTTGACTTTTATTTCGTCTCATCTTTTCCTCTGCTTTCAGAGCCATCTGATAAGCATCTTCCACCGTTCAGATGGTTACCATGCTCATCTCGTCCTGGATATCATATCTCAGGCCATTCATATGTCTGGAAACTTTCTCATCATCGCTCTCCTGATGACCTGCTCTGATGTTTAGTTTATAGAATTCCTCAGTGTATTCTTTCACTGTCATCAACTTCTGTATCAGGTTATGCATCCTCCTAAACAAAGAAATTTGATAATCCCTGGGGATGAATTTGGCCTTCAGCTTCATGATCATTCTTTCCCAGCTCCTGATCTTCTGCTTGCCTTTGCAGCATCTGTTAGCTTGTAGTTCATCCCACCACAATGCTGCATGTCATTTCAATCTTGTGACAACATGCTTGACTTTCTTGTCCTCTTCGACATCTTCATAGTCGAAGTATGTGTCCAGGGCTCTAATCCAGTCTAGAAGCTCCTCTTCATCTAGGTTTCCCTCATAAACTGGAATGTCCATCTTTTCTCTTGCACCCATTCTCGCAATAGCTCTGATCAAACGTTCGTTTGATGCATCTTCAGTTGCAACTTCTTCTTCTCGTTCAGCCTCAATTTCACTCTCGGAATCACTAAGATCCCCAACACTGACCATGCATCTTTGCACTGTCTCCATGTCTTCGAGTCTAGCTCGTAGATCATGCATCTCTCTCTCCATGACTAGATATTTCATTTGCCTATCTCTTCTTCTCAGCATTTCCCTATCCTCTGGTGGATCAGGTGTATGCATGTCCCTTCTCCTTGGCGGCATGGCGAATTCTCTTCTTCTCTGCTATAGAAAGAAAAGAATCCTTTCTGTTCTCTGATACCAAACTTGTTTCCGACGCATGCTCCCTCTCAACCCAGAGGTCAGAAGGTCCACGTCAACACAGGATCTTTCCCTTCTCACGGTCCGAAGAACTCTAACCGATTCTTCTATTTCCCTATCGGAAAATCTACACCCACAACAACTCTCATGGGATCCCCTCTTTGGACTCGAGAGATTGGAATTTTCAACTTCACGAATCCAATGGTTGAGTTTTGGTCTCTCGAATCCCCAAAACCCGACAATAGTAGCTGATGACCTTTTCCTTTTCCCTTTTGGGATTTTCCCTATCACGATTTCAGCACTCGCGATGTCAAACAACTTATCTCATCGACTCCCGAACCCTAATATGCTGAAACTCCGATACACATGCGAGTTTGACTTTTCCACGCTACATCACCCCTGTCGGGATTTCAGAATTCGTGGTATCGTAAATCCTGATGCAATGTTTTCATAACTTCATCCCACGAAACCTTGAAACAACGTGCCACCCGTTCACTCGCTGACTCCTATCGCCCCACATTGTTCTCTTAATCGTTGGGATTTCTCATTTCATGATTTCTCGATTCCCGTTGCGATGCTTATGGGACTTCAACCAATGAAACCCCAATATAGAAAATACACATGTAAATCCAACGGCCGTTGTGGATCGGATCTATGGTCTTACTCCTTCTGAGCTTAGAACCCCTTGACGCTTCCATAGTAGCTCCCCTGCTTCTTCTATGAAATATGATGGCTCACAGAAATTCATGAATCCTCATCTGAGAATACCAACCATTCGTTCCTCCTTGGCGATTTCTGCGAATGACCGAGTGTTCCTCCACAAACTATCCACTTGCGGCGCTAACTTACGATACCTGCTAAACACTCCATGGCAGAAGCTCTCCTGTGCTTCTCTTCGACAATTACTCAAGGGTTCTATACCTCCCGAGCTTTCTCTCAACGTCGAATCTTAAAGAAGAATCTTGCACGCACTCCTTGCAGCAACCTTCAAACACTTCCAAGCGCTGAATTTCCTTCAACCCTGCGCACCCCTGCAGCAGTAGTCTCTAAATGTTTTAGTCCAGTTCACAACCCTGATACTTAGCTTGTCCTGCGCACTCCTTTCATGGCTCCTGTGCCAACTGCACTTCTACATGAATGAGAACAAAATCTAAACTACCTAAGCCCTTTGTCAATGCACTCCTTGTGGACACTTCAACTGCACTCCTTACAGGAACTCTTGCTCAGATAGAGAAACAATTGAAACACATTCCTACTTCCTTTCAAACTTCAAACTCAACCATGAAATCATATACATGAAATATAAAGCAAATTCATAACAAGAAGCAAACATCCATGAGCATAACATCAATACACAGAGAACAAACACGAAACCATGAATTTGAATCAAACTCTTCTATTAATCTGAATATCTGTACATGGGTGTTCTTACATAGCTCTCTGCTTCTCTTCTATGCTCACTACTTCTCTGATTATGTTTACAATACAAAATGAGGGTGTCTATATCTCGTTTCCCTCTTGCGCTCTCAAACAGTCTACTCTAGAATTTAATTCTATCTACCTGCATTAACTACATTAAATTCCTTCTACCTAGTAAGGATGAAACCAAATCACTCAAGGTCCATTTACATTATACAAGTGCGTCTTTTCTTAATGACTTAATTTAAGGTTGCGCAACAATTTCAAGGTGATTTCAAAATTTGTGCTGGCACTTGTCCAACTATCCAATTGCTTCTGCGCTAGCTTGCTTGATGTTGGTGATGCTCCTACATCAAAACCTCTGTGGCATCCTCTAATCAAGATCACTGCATGGACATGTTAATTTTTTAATTAGCACAAGGGTTAAAACTCAAGGGTTTACTATAGTGGAAATCCTGGCGATCCACAGTCACAGGGTTGAACCCGCTCTAATACCATATGTAACAACCCCATCATTACGACTACAAGCAATGAAAGCAAGCACAAGTTTTTTTTTTCTTTAAAAAAAAAAAAAAGAGGATGAGAACCAGGACAAAAAATAAAGAACACCACTTGAATACGAACACAACGCACACATATTAGACAATAGACAACAACGAATAAGCACCCTATCACATCATGCAACTGGATGAAAATGCGATAATCAATAGATAGATGAAAATCACTACCCACCCGACACAAGAAAGAAAATTCCTACGAGCTAAGGGAGAACATCAAAAACTTGACATAGTGGCTTCAACGACATGAAAATAGAAACCTCTACATCACACAAAACCCAATTCCTTAAGGCGTTATAAAACCAAGTCCAAACAACTGTTACTGCAAACAAACACCCACATTGCGATGCACAGACTCTGACCAAGTTATCATTCACCTCTATCTGTCAGGGTGCACAATGATCCCCTCACTAGAAATCATGTCATCACAAGGCGATAGGCATGAAAGTAACCATGGTGCAACATAACATTTCTATACCCTTTACCCAAGCGAAATCCAACACGCTAGGAGACTGAATTAACTGACAAAAATACTATACCGACGCACCTAAGTAACAAGTCGACAAGACGCTAGATGGCATCACTCAAATTAAATTACAGAAGCTATTAAACGACTTTGCCAACAAACCATAAACCAAATTATACTAAGCAAGATGTCTAAATGCGAAGGAGTGAACTATTATCATTGCAATTAATCATGTAATCTATTACCAAAGGAATTAAGAAATTATTCTATTACCATCGCAACATTTAAGCTATTGAGGTAGAAGTGGAAAGACAAATATGTAAGATGGATAAATGAACAATCGTTAAATAAAAAAAATTAATATATTGTTTTCATAAGTAATGAGACATATATATAAAACCATTGACATATAAAAACAATAAATCTGATTGTAGTAAGGATCATGACCATAATTGGAACCATATCATTTTAAAGATGAGATGTCCTATATTCAATTAATTTACTACTAAGGAGCTCGATGAAAATAATTTTGATGAAGTATTCACTGTCTATCAGAAGAATTCACCATCTATCATAAGAATTCGTTGTCTATCATAAGCACTCGGTTTGTATGAGGTAATATTAGTTGTCTAACAAACATTAGATAAAATTTTGTCCAATAATGTTTTTTAACCATGTGTTATCGAAGGATAAGACATAAAAAATGAAACCAAGGGATATGTATTATTAATAAATCAAAATTCAACATATCGTTGTCCATTAATAATTATTGTCCATCATCAATCATTGTCTATTAAATGCATTATGTGGTTGTTCTATTAAATACATGACATGTTGTTTATCAAAAATGTTAATGTTGTCTATTAAAGGTATAATGTCATTGTCTTTTAATACATGATAGTGATGTCATGCAACATTTTTATAATTGCTGTCAATATACATAGATCATTGTCAGTCCATGTTTATTTCTAAAAAGGAAAATCGTTGTAATATGCAACATTCAACTCAACAATTGCAAACACAAAAATTACGCAGCAACTAAAGTAGTTTCATAAAGTGCAATTATTACACAACCTCAAATGCATCCAAAGAACAATCACAAAATATGTATGAAATCATTGTCATAAAGATTCAATTCACTGTCATTAGAAGCGCATACCTCACAACATTTAAAAACACATCCCTCACAACAGTTAAAAATCATACCTCTCAATAGTTGAAAGGGGATTCGCTGCCATTAAAAATATAGACTTCACAACAGTTTAAAAAAAGGATTCGCTGCCAATGAAAACACAGACCTCACAATAGTTAAAAGTAGATTCGTTGCCAATAAAAATGTAGACCTCACAACAATTAAAAATATTCTCTGCCAATAAAAACACAGACCTCACAATAATTAAAAAGGATTCGCTGCCAATAAAAATACAGACCTCACAACAATTTATAAAGATTTGCTGCAAATAAACGTAGACCTCACAACAGTATATAAATATTTGCTGTCAATAAACATAAACCTTACAAACATTTGAAAGGGAATTCGTTCCCAATAAAAACGTAGGTATAACATAATGAAATTTGTGGGTAATTATATCACTGTGTAATGTGCCATGAAAATCGTTGAGTAAAGTTATATCATAGGGTATCAAATTCGCAGTGTTATTGCAGTCATAAGGGTAAATTCGCAATGATATAATGTTTAAAGAAAATGACAGGTAATTTACTAAGGAATGCAGACATCGCATAAAAAAAACACAGATTTTATACCAATCAAGGCGTTGGGTAATACAATAAATATTGTTCTGTTATCTCCTAGAAAAATCATTGCAATAACAAACAGGGATAAGAAAATCCATGTAACATAATCATGGCTAACAAATCATTGTAACACAACCATAACATGCGGTGATGTTCTAGTAAAAATAATTTGGTAAAAATGGTTTGGGAAAAACGATTAGGAAAAATGAATTCTTTTGAGGTTAATCATTCAAATATTAATCATTCAATGTTAAACATTCAACACAGAGTTTAAACATCCCTAGAAATGCAGAGTTGATCATTCAAGGAAAATTAGACGTAATCATTCAAGAATACAAAGATCATCAATCAAGAAAATGCATAGATACTCATTCACAAGGAGGCGCAAAGACAAATCATTTAAGCAGAAATCAATCAAATGCAATGATAAGTAAGGGATAAACAACTGGAAAAAAATTATCCTTCACTCATCATCCATGCACAAAAAAGAAGGGAATTTGAATCTATATTTATTTAAACACCAAAGTGATGACCATCGATTTAGCTCTTGGCCAACTGCTGAAGTACGAACTGATGACTACAACGATAAGGGAAGGAATATAAAACACAATCTCTTCATAATAATCAATAAACCCACATAGAGAAATAACATGTATAATTTAATTTCATTGCAAGTAACAACTTAAACCAACGTACCTTAGCCAAACATGATTTCTCCATACTTTTTGTCCCACGCTTGCTCTGTCCATCTCGTGCTTGTCGACCGATGTGAACTCACTGGTACCTTCCAGCCAATGATAGGGGTACTCTTCTTCCCCTTGAGCCCCTTGAGCCACAAATGGGTCACGCACACAATACCAGAGAACTTCTAGCACCCATATCGCCTCGCAAGGTCTAGCTACCACTTGTTACCCGAGATGGGTATCCCAACTCCCACAAGAGAAGCTTAGTCAAGACAAAAATTTAGCAGCGTAACGTTACTAAAAAAGATCCCCCCTCCATACTCCTCCACCTCTATTCTTTTTATAGAGTTTTTAAGTAATTGGTTTCCTAATTTCTCATTAATTTCCTTTTTCATTTAATTAGTTAGGAAAAACCTCCCCCGTACACATGTTGGCCTATCCCCTAGTTGCACTAGAAAATTAATTTAATTAATTAATTAATTATTCCTATTTCCTTCACCCACCTAAAATCATTCCTAAAAATGCTCCTAGGTGTCACAATATTCCATTACAATTCTGAAATGACTTATGCCTTGCTTAATTCCTAGTTGAGTTCATAATTAGAAAGTTCCAAAAGTAAGATTCCTTACTAAGTTAGACATTCAACTTTTTTCTTTATGTTTCCCCTTTTCTTTAGGTTTCCCCTTTTTCTTTAAGTTTCCTATTTCTTTTAAGTTTCCCCATTTTACCTTTTTAACTAAAAATCAATTTATCAAGTGTGGATGATACAACCAATTACCCCTTTTTCCTTTTATCTAAAATTAAATTAGCAAAAATAGATAAAACAACCATTTCCATTTTTAAATTTTAATCCTCCATTAATTTTTTTTTTTAATAAATAATTTGAATTTCTTAACCCCCTTCTTGTTACATGTTTGTTTGTTATTATTATTTTTTGACCACATGTTTTACTTAGACCTAGATTTTAATTTCACTAGGCTGGGTGAAATTTTTATTAGGGAAAATTGGTTTTAAATCTTACTTATCACATCATTCATTTTAAGGTCGTCTAGGTTTATTCACTTACCATTTAAAATCGCAACGTGCCCTGATGCACTAGGCGCTATAAGGGTGCCACTCACCTCTTTCCATTTTCCTTGTGCGACTTGACTTTTGGGACACACTTCAAGATTCAAGGGTTCCACTAGCCTCTTTTTGTTCTCCTTACGCAACGTGCCCTTCATGACACATTACGTGCTCCAAGGGTGCCACTCACCTCTTTTCGTTTTCCTTGCATGACGTGCCCTTCAGGATGCACTACATGCTCTAAGGGTGCCACTCACCTCTCGACTGACTAGGTAGACATCAGAAACCCCTAGAGTTAATACTCTTGCAGGTGATATTGTGGGAGACTAAGGGCCTATAAGGAATAAGGACCCTCCCTTATTGCGTGCCCCTTCAAATCATCATGAGCGACTGTCACATTCTTCCCTCACGACATTGTGGGTGTTCTCGAACAAGGTAATCATTAACCTACATTGTGATCCATAGTGGGAGTGCTAGTAGGCTGTGTCAGGGTTACTACCACACCTCTCCCTCAAGTCTCTGGTTGTCTTGCGTGACTCCTCTGCTCCCCATTTGACTCTGGTCGACAAGGTATCATCATCTTGCATACATCAACAAATCATGTCAGCAACAATAATCAATCATAATAACATATAATAATATGTACATGTGTCACATCAATAACATTCAAACCCAATAGTCCTCTCCCTGACTCGATCTTGAGTCTAAGGGGTTTCATCGATGCCTCCGCATTCTCAATGTCCAAAGTCCTCCACACTCAGAAGAACTCAGTCAATAGAACTTGTCTATGTAATACAACCAAATAACATATCATCAAATCCATAATGTATCATAATCATAATAAAAAATGACCAATAGATATAATAACTCGGATCACTTGCAAGAAAGTGTCCTCAAAGAATAGGTTCACTTAGTGCACGCAAGAGAGGGATGTTACAAAAAGAAAAGTTTCATGCAAAACAAATAACTCTAAAATAAAATATTAAAGCTACTGATAGTGATTAACTTTTATACTTAAAGTGAAATACACTTTACAATTTTAGCATGAACGTTTTCAAAAAAAGTAACAAAAAGAGAGACTTGAACTCAAGAGCTCTTACTTAATAAGGCAACTTTTAACCAAATGGTCTAGCAAAACATATTGCATTTTTTAGGAAGAGGATTGTGTTGTTGCTGTTGTTGAAGATGGCCTTGGAGAGCATGCTAAAAAAAAACTTTTTTCACATAGAAAACAAATTTTGATTCTTGATGACAACAAGGGTTAGATCTCGGTTATCTTACTCGGAGTATGCACCTTTTCCTATCTGTTTCTGATTTTCCGAGATCACACAGGGCACGATGGAAAGATCATGTGAATATATAAAAGAGTAGTAACCCAGAAATAAATAATACAAAACCTAAATAAAACCAAAATGGTACTCTGCAAAAAAAATAAAAAATGTGTATTCAGGTTTTATACCTCTGGATCTGACTGAAATGGCCAAATCTTGGGCAAATAAAAATATTTTTGAGTGAAATAAAAAGTGTTCCTGACTGAAATGAGTTCTCTAGATGCAATGGAATAGTCCCATTAGCCCATAAATATACTAAAATAACAAAAAATGAAGATGAGGCAACTCGGCTTCATGATCTCGATCTACAATAGGAGTGTGTCTTCAAACAAGCTTTTATACCATGCTAGACAACACATGTATTACAACAGAGGAGAAACACCTTCATTAAACACTCAAACATCCATATCAAAGATAAACACACCAATTTGTTTACATGGTAAAATCCCTACGGGGAGACATCCAAGGCCGCAACCAACACGACCACTTGGAGCAGTTTATTAATGCAAAAGAAAAATATTAAAGATAGATTTTACAAGAGAGTTTCTCATAGTCGATCATTGGAATATGACCCTCCATGATATTTAAATGGAGATCATGGACCAATTGGGTGTTAATACATATATCAATCGCCGTTAATATTAAGGAGAATATGAACCGTCAGATCACTCTATCTTGGGAACATATCGTGACAGTCGGATTTATTAACTACAAATGCATACTAATGCATACTAAAGAAACACACCAAGAAACACACTTTTACCTAACGACACATTAGACCAAGTAGATCTTAGATAAATCTTAAGTGTCTAAATATCCTAGCAAATAACATCATTAATGTTCCTTGTATGCTGAGATGATAAAAAATTATAAGTTATATCATGAGAATCATGTGGACATTCTATCATTAAAGAAGAACTTACATTGTTGACTTTGTCTTGAAACCGCCCTTGCTTGAGTTACGCCCTCCTTAATTGTTTTGTGGGTTTTCTGTTTTGTTCATTGCTTCTTCCTAAATAAATTTAGCCACCTTGACTTTGGATCCCCTCTCCTTGACTTGTTTTTTTCTTGTTGATTTTTATGATTTAATAATTAATATTTTATGTTATAAAATATTATTTGTTTAAATTATTTAATTATTTAATTAAGTGGTTGTGACCCCTCTAGTATAGTTCTTCTTGCTGTATTAATCCATTGTGGGCTTGCCCCTCCAGCCTCTTTTTTTTGCTGACCCCTAAGGGTCTTTTCCATCTTTCCACAGGTCTCTTATTCATTTTTGTTTGGAGTTTATGGTTCTCCTTGTTGGTGTATCCCTCCTCATTTTTTTGTTGGTGTCAGTCTCATCATCTCCTTGCTAATGCCACCCTATGTATGTTTTCATTGTCCTCTTTTATTGTTGGTGCCACCTATGTATGTTGTTGGTTAATATTTTGATATCTTACCCTAAAATTTCTTCTTGGCAATTTGTTCAAAGTGTCATGATATGATATTCACTCAGGTTTTGATCAACGATCCCTTGAATATTTTTTTGAGCATATATATAAGAGGATAAAGAGGATAACAAAAACATATCATGTAATATTGTTTCATGTTTCAGCTAAGTAAATTTTTTGTAACTGATTGTTTTTAGGCTATCAGGTTATGGATCAGAGGTTTTAATGTCTTGTTGATTGTAATATACAAGTAGCTAATGTTTATAAATTAAAATAAATATTTATGTTTTAGCTAGCTATATTTTTTTCCCTTAAATTTTAACATGTTACGCATAGATTATCTTAAAAATTACCTTCAACAATTTACACAGATATAGATTATCTTCTACATGTTACATTTTTTTTATATTTAAATATTTTCATGTTCATTATATACAACATCATAGTAAAAAATATAGTTGGTTTTTTCAATATATTTCTTTTATGCTTTGAAGTTGTTATAAATTCTTAAATGCCTTCAAGTTGTTTTAGAAATTATATTTCCATTTATGTTTCTATAACTTATGAACTTTCATATTCATGAATTTTCCAAGGATATATTTCAAGGAGAGATGTCGAGACAAGAGTATCCAAAAAATTCTTGCAAACTCTCTAGGCTATGCAATTAAGGAATAAGAGGAACCCCTTCTTTGGCTGAGACTCTGAGTGACCAACGACAATCTAATTAGATGAGGAGATTATCAAATGAATTCGTGAATATATAATCTAGAGAATGTGCTCAAAATAGTAATATGAATGCAACTTTCTTAGATAGTTTGTACATTAATACTCCAACATCGAAGAATGTAGAGAATACATCATGACAAAAAATTATGTTTGGTAATTGTTTTTGATTTTATATTTTTGTGTATTTATGTTTATGTTATATATATATATATATTAAATTTATTGTTAAATTATGTTTTTTTTCAATGTTGTAATTACTTTCAAATGTGTATGTGTAGAGGATGAGTTTAATGTGAGGGAAGATAATGAAAGAGAGAGAGTGGTTATCATGAAGATTCCAATGTTGGTGAAGAGGGTGAAGGTGGATTCAGAGAGAGTTATTCAGAAATAAAATATTACACTCCTACGTCCACCTATCCCTTAGATGTTGGTGATGAGCTTCCTTGGGAAGGGTTTATTGAAGCAATGAACCTCGAACTATGCTCAGGTGTTAAAAGAAGGATGGAAAATGATTTGAGGTGCATGGATCTCCCTCGAGAGAGTAAGAAAATCTTGGAGATTGTTTTGCATTCATTCCAGAACTTTATGGATGCATATAAAAAGATGGGGGCAACGACTAATAGTTTTATCGTTTTGATGAGAAGATGAAGTTTGAAGGTGATGGGCCCTAATAAATGGGAAGTAGTAAAAATTAGAGTTTCAAAAGAAGATGCAATTTATATGTTCAATTACAAAGAGGGGCCTAAGTGAAATATGTTGAAGGTGCAATATTTTAACCACCCTAACATAGCATGACATATTTATAATAGATTGTTGGCAGCATATGGGAAGTTTTTGTGGAATAATTAGGTTCCACATTACTTTGTTGGACACTTTTATGCATATTTTTTCATGGAAATCCACCTTGATTATACCATCCTACCATTTGATTATTATGGGGCTGGTAAAGGATGAACATATGATGGGAAAGGAGAATATCGAAATGCAACATTGCAAAGGCCTCCATGACCTTTAGTATATCGTCCAACATGGGAATTTACCTCACTTTCAGAGTTGCGAGCTACATAAAATGTTGGCAAGGAGGATAAGAATGCAATCGGGGAAAATTTGGAATCAAATTTTTATAGTGTTGATGTTGGTTTGAACCGTTGGAGAGCGGAATTCAATTCTCGAACCAATTTCGTTTACAAAACAAATGAGGAGGTAGATACCATGTCAGTAGAATATCTTAAGGATTATGAAAAAAAAAATTATAATGCTTGGAAGGTTTTAACTCATAATGATGAACCGAACATCAGATTGGTATATGTTATAGTTAGTAAATTTTTTATGCATTTGAGGATAGTTTTCTTATATTTCTAGGTCTAGATACATACCATTGCATCTTTAGAAATAATTGAGTTGTTATTGTCATTAATTGCAGTTTGATCATATGTTAAATGAATCTCCAGTAAATAGGAGACTTGATTCCACGAGTTTAAATTTGGAGGGGTTGAAACATGTATGTGTTTTCTAATATCCACATATGTTCACTTTAATTGTCCAATCTCAAATCTTTTGAATAATCAACAACATGAAATTCATATTTTTGTATTAATGTGAACACATTGAATCCTTAACTTAGTTCTTAGTTGTGATGTTCACAGATCCCTATTCCATCTCCTACCACTTGAGAAGGCTTGTCCCAATTCTCATTGTGAGAGTTTGAAGAGGGTGGGAGTTCACAGGTATCATTTCATGTTGAAAACAAATTTAGTTATATATGAAAACTACAGTATCATTTAAATTATTAATTTAAAAGGAAAATGTCTTAAACAATATATAATTTATTGAATCTTAGGGTATGGTAGGTATAATTTATTGATATTCAGGTTGACACATCACAAGTATTACATGGTTGAAAATTTAAAACTACAATTTAATCTATTAAAATTATTTAAATTTAATTTTCAAATGTATAAATTTGAAATGTCTTGTAGGGAAATGTGGAGAAGAAAGTATCTAAGAGTGTGCTTGAACAAAATGTGGAGAAGAGAGTGCAAGAATTTTGGATTGAGGAAGATGCATCCATACCTTAGAAGGATGCATCTATTCATGATGATTCTTAATTGTATGTACATTGTAGATTAGTGAGTTATAGTTTTTTTTTTATGCTGGGCCTTTTATAGATAAGTGTTCAAGATTAATTTTGTTGAATATGTTTATTTTTTTTACTTTTTTCAAATTTTTGTTTGATCAAATTTTTAGTTAAGCCTTTCCTATTCATAGAAGGGATACTCAACCGGTGTCTATATAACTTTTCAACACTTTGATCAATTATTTTGAAATATATATAACTCTTATATAAGATTATCGTCGTCTAAAATGGTACATTCAATATTATTTATGTTTAGATCATTATGCAGACCTAATTTTGAACTTAAACATTTTATTATTTGATAACAGACTCTATCTCACATCAGAAAAGTGGAAGTTTCTAAATTTTCTTTGATTTCACTTCTTGCCTTCTTGTCCAAGAATGGCGTAATATGGAGATTTGTGTTTTTTGCATACAACGAAGTGAATTCCTTTTTGGGGTATTGTCAAACTCTTAACTAATTGCTTACTAACCAAAAAAACAAACATTTGTAGACTTACAAATAAGCTATGTACGTGCATGATCTCACTTATGTTTAGACCATGATGAAGAAATATTTCAAAGAGAAATTGATTATATGTAATATTAATACATCTCATGTAGAAATATGAAAGATTTAAATGGTTTTTGAAGAATGACTTAATATATGTGCATATTTTTGTTTTCTGCATGTACATGAAACATTATATGAGAACATCTTTCCACCACAGAAAGAGGAGATAAGCATTTTTTGGAAGAATGGTTTTTAATATGGAGATTTGTGAACTTTCATATATATAAGCAATTTCTTGGAAGAATGGCTTAATATGGAGATTTGTGAGTCCTTTAATTTGAAAGGGAATTTGAGGGCATTTGATTATATGAGAACATCCATTCCACTGTAGAAGAGGAGATAAGTATTTTACTATTGAGTAAAGAAGGTCACCTGGAATGAGAACTTCACTTGCAGGATATGAGATTTTATCGACAAGGAGATAAGTATTTTATTGAAAGAATGAATTAATATGGATATTTTTGAACTTTCTACATACACAACTGGATTTATTTCCAGGGTATTATCTAACTTTTAACACTAAAATTGGTTTCCAAGAACACATTTTTCTCTTTAAATATTTGCTAGATAAGATTTTACATTGTTTAGATCATGTATGCTTAACATGGAGAGTAAATATTTTGGAAGTTTTGGAACTTTGTGATGTAATTTTGGTTTTAAAAAAATGCAAAAAAGTATAATAAAAACAGAGCGACAATCTTAAATCTGTGGAACTCCGATTGGGTATGTTATTATTTTTTATTTAATATTTAATATTTAGTTAAATATATTTAAAATATTTGGTAATAAATGTGTTATTGGCTTTTCTTTTTATTGTTTTTTTATTCTCAGAGATGTTTACTTTATATTTGGTGGAAAAGGAGCATGTTGGAAGATGAAAATTAACTGTTTTGGTATGTATGCCAATTTTTCTTTAATCACAACTTGTTTTATTTATCTAAAATAGTATGTGTACATTTTATTTTAAATTTGTAGATATATTTTATTTTAAATTTTTTAATTTTAAATTCGACAAATGTTTTCTTTTGCACATATGAAATGATCTATCTTAAAACGATCTCTTAGAGTCCAAAATTTTGGAGTTAAATATTTTAATTTCGTCTTAGTTTTTGTTATTAGCGTAAAATGGCTATGGAGCCTATGTATTTGGCAGTGTAACTATGTAAACTTTCATTATATATATA
>JZKD02S0511859.1:796682-816377 GCA_000966675.3 Picea glauca | reverse complement strand
TATATATATATATATATATATATATATATATATATATATATCTGTGTGTGTGTAAAATTCTAAGACCTGAGAGATCTAGAATTCGATGAGAAAAATAAATACTAATCCAATGAATTTGCAAATAAACAAAGAAGAAAGAGGTAGAGAAGAATTTACTCCGTCTAAGAATGGCTAAATCACATGCCTAAACCTAAAAAATAGATAACCCACACCTCACATGAGTAGGATAGAATGAAAAGAATGAAAAGTGTGATTTTACTATGATTAGCTAAATATGCAAATTTTACTAAAGAAATGGGGTAAATCCCTAAAATCAAGGGACAATTTCCTTGATTGAAGGAGGAAGTCCCCTCTCCTTACTTTAGGTGTTTAAACTTTGCATGGATGTTGGAAAATAGTTATTAAGTGGATTTCTAATTAAAAAACTCAAAGTTACCTCCCTAAAATTAAGGGAAAATCCCTAAAATCAAGAAAGGTGTCTCCTACCCTCTCTAGAAAGTCAAATCAGGTGAGGAAAAATCATTCTCTAACAATATATATATATATATATATATATATATGGAAATCAAAATATCAATTTATTGTTTCATCTTTGATTTCTCTTATATTGTTTATGATAATGAAATACATTGTTTATTGTTCATTTATAAACAGTCAAGCAACTTATAATTTCAATTTTGTTTGATTTGAAAATATGGTTGAATAGTCAAACATATCATCAAATTATAGTTTATGTTCTATTTGTACTATTTATAGAAATTTTTACAAGGTGAAGGGTCCATAGTGTTTATAATATGAAAGGTTGTAGATATAAATATTTGATAGTCATGAACATTGACAATTATGAAGTTTTCATTGGGCGATATGGATTTTATTCCATTCCATTCAAGTGATAATCAATTGACTAAATAACAATGCTTTTGTAAATTTAGGCATGTTGATCATCACTTCAACATAGGCCCCTCCCTTATTTTGATAGGGCATAGAATCCTATCAATCCAAAAATTAGTAAAAACTATGAACTCAAAATTGAAAATTCACAATGAATTGACAATCAAACACTAAACTAGTTATGTTTATCCTTGGATTATTTATTGAAAATTCACAATGAAATGACAATCCAACACTAAACTGGTTATGGTCATCCTCGGTTTCTTTTGGAGCTTTAAGTATATTCATGAAGAATAAAATTTGAAATAAAAATATACTTTGAAATAAAAATGTGAAATAATAACATCATGTAACCTTTTTTAAATATGTAAAATTAAAATATACTTTAATATATGTAAGTGATTTTCATTAAAATTTATATTGATATAAATTGTTTATGTACCGAACACGACAGAAAAAGGGATGATGTACTATCAATCCTCTGCACATTGGAAGTATTCACTAGTGCCATTAATATGACACCTAAGAGTGTTTTTCAATATCACTAAATAACAGTTTATTAAAAAAATTGCAGGGATAACAACACACCATCCACAATACAAGGTCTACATTGAGTAAACTTCCAACTTTGTTATCATGTCACAAATCAATTTTTTTTTCAACTTTAGTTTTTTGAATCAAACTTAATGAAAAATATGTTTAATGTGTGTTAGGTAACATCATACACATTTGTCAAGTAGCTCATAATTTCAATTTTGTTTTATTTTCTTCAAGATATTAAAATATAAATGTGGATTACAAAACAATTTAATATATCAACACTTTTGGAATCAAAATTCACAATTTCATAATTAAAATTCATACTTTTTAGGATGTCTTTAACCTTTTTAATTAGGATGTTAATCATACACTACCTTGAGTTCTCAATATACTCCAAATTCAATTAAAAAAATGAAAATTTAAATGCAACAAACCAAGCCTTAGTAGATGGTGTTATTTTTTATTTTTTGTTATTAGGTCACAAAATCAAATTCTTTTTACACTTAAGTTTTTTCAATCAAACTTAATGAAAATTATGTTTTCTAGTGTAGAATATAAGTAGTGTTAGGTTCATCATACACATTTTTCAAGTAGCTCATAATTTCAATTTTGTTTGATTTGCTTCAAGATATTGAAATCTAAATGCACATTGTAGCAATTTAATATATCCACATTTTTGGAATCAAAATTCAAAATTTCATAATTTAAATTGATACTTTTTATATGTATTTAAATTTTTTAATTAATATATTAATCATACACTACCTTGAATTCTCGATATACTCCAAATTCAATTAAAAAAATGAAAATCTAAATGCAGCAAACAAAGCCTTAGTAGATGGTGTTATTTTTTATTTGTAGAATGATATTATTCCTAGAGATATTAATAGAGAGGAGGATGATTTTGTGAAAGGTAATACATTTAGTGAAATTTTTTCTAGGCCATCAATAGTGCCTTATAATGACATGAAAATGGGTTCTAGTTTTGATATGAAGTTATTATCTTCATATGAAAAATCATTTCAATCATTGGAAATAATGAACAAAAATCCTTTATGTAGTAAATTGGTTATGCATTAAAGGATTTGTGTATACGATGACTAACTTCTAGGATTAGTATAATCACCCAAAGTAAAGGTCATTTTAGGTTCTGTATACAATCTACAAGTTCTTCCCTAAAATTGTAAATAAGGCTTGGTAAACTTTATAATTCATAAAAAATATAGTTCCTTATTTGAATGGACCATGAAAGTAAACTAAACCAAATGATTATAGAATCCCAAATATTCATAAATACGTGTACTTTCAATGAAAAATATAAAATTCTGGAATGTACATGTCACTTGTTTAAGGAAATTGTAATGGTATGCCATATTCAATTATTCGTTCATGATCGACTTTGAACATTTTCCATTTTCTAACTTTTGTTTTCTTATTGATTGAACTTATATTAACTTTATGCGTGGTGCACATACCAAATGACTATATTGAAAACTTATGACATTCGACTGATAGTCTTGAAAGTGAACATGAGTATCGGTTTGATGGGTTTCTTAAAAAAAATATTCTTTCAATACGATGGATCCTCTTTCATATATAAAACTGTTATCATCAAAATCTTCTAATAACCTCGTCTTTTGTTTTGTGCATCACATCAAACAATATTTCATGTTTCTAGTGTTGTCTACAGGTGCAACCACAACAAAGACGTCTGCAAATAATTTGATATGTTCCAACAAGTATTTCTTGTTAGATTATCACACATGCACATGCCATTAAACCTGAATCTACTATATATATAAAATTTATATATCCAACTTACAAGTACATCTACAAGTTGTTTAAATATTTAAACAACTTAAATTACCTTCTCTAACAAGATCATAAACTCTATCACCATCAACTAACACTATAGGTTTATTTGATTACATATTCTCTGATCTTGCAAGTGACGTTTTCTCTTTTGTATTAAGTTAGGTATGTCTCCAAGCTTTAACATATTCTTCATTTTCGTTTTCGCAAATATCTATGGATTTTGTGTCCATTATGTAAACTGAACAAAAACAAGATTCATTTCTTCTATCATATGCAAAAACATTTTGATAGTGATTTTATTTAACTGAAATCACTTTTCGTGTCCCATGTATTGTACAAGGACGATTTTAGGGGCTAAATTTCTCTCATGGGCTAATTTTCCATGATTTTTCCCAAAAACATATTCGGTATTCAAAAAATGATTCGCCCAAATTCTATAGGATAAAATTATTTTACCATAAAAATCACCAAAATGTTATACAAACTATATTAAATCCATAGAGATTTGAATATTTTTACGAAAATATCGCCAAACATTTTATAGTTGGCATATTAAGGATTAGTAAGATTCGCCAAGTTTTCTACATTTTATAATATATTTCCATCCTTAAAATCATCCCTGGTGTTGTAACGAATTCATATGGGATTGATCTATTTACATCTTGGATTCCAACATACCAAAAAAACATGCACAAGAAAAGAACTTGTTAACATGAAATCTATCAATAAAATGATTGAATAGCATATAAACTTGAACACGTGAATACAAATATATTGTGAACATGTGTAACATGTATATATAAACATCAACACACATCTCTTGACGGATTATTTCCAGGGCTTAGTGCCAGTTAGCACAATTCAACAACTTGATCAGTGGATTCAAATTGATTGGCATGAGGGTTCATCTAATACCTTCGAAGTGCTCGATTTACACATGTCCATGCATCGTTGTGCTCTTCTTTTCCATGACCAGTCTAAAAAAAATTCCAACAATGTGTAATGTTTGATTTCTTATGAAGACAAAACAACCAATAGAATGATTGTGAATATTTGACCTGACCTGTACATCCATATGACCATATCCAATGTTGATCGAATATGATCCCACATTATTTCAATGAATCATAAAATTTATCAAAACAATGTTCTACATAATTTGTATTGTGTGCTCAATCATCACTTATATAAAAATTATATTCTTTAATAAAATGTTGATTTTCATTTGTTCTTTCTATGTTATCCAGACTCTATTGAGCATATCTATATATAACATGGGAAAATATAGTGATTTGATAAGAATGATAATATTCAATCTGTATTTCTTTTTGTGCAGCGAATGTGTAATTTCCTACAAAATCAACTACAAACAAAATTGTACTTGGCGGAAACACTTCACAAGATTGTTTGAATTGTAGGTGGAAACATCGAGCTTTATGTGAATTCTTTGTGTATTTATAAATTTCTTCCTCAAACTTCTTCAAAAAATCTATCACGGATTTTATCTACTTTTAAATCAATCCTTTTGGAAATAACATTTGAAGAATTTGGATGCATGTTGTTGATATATTCATATCTTTTCCAATTGATTGTTATATTAGAAAACGATTTATCATTCATATCAATAGGATACTTTGAGTGAAACAGACTTATATTTACACAACGATCACATTTATTTCCACCAACACATTTTTTTTTGGTAAAATAATGCATCACCTTCTCTTTCACATAGAATTTCACATATAAAAGCACAGAATGTGGAAGGAGGAGGTGAAATTGGCCATAACGTTTTACCAAAATCAAGAAAAGTTTCGTAATATAACTAAAATTCCACATGATAACAACAACAAAAAAGTGTCATGAAGAGTGATGGGTCTAACAAACCATGGTCTTTGTTGCATAGATGTATTTATTGAAATTTGAACTTTTTGTGCTCTTCTTTAAACTTATTGAACAATTCTATTTGTGTCATTGGAAATATATGTTTTGGATGTTATTGATATTTCTTTTGTGATATTATTCATCGCAACACATCCCTTGTATGTGTTGAAACATGAGATTATGTCAACCATCAATTACATGCCAATTCTTTAACATTTTCTGCAAGTCTATCTTTGTAGGGTTATCTAGAAATATTTGTCCAACAAGCAAGTTCATCATTTGCATCTATTTGCAATCAAAGTTTTCTATGTTTGTACAATGTTTTTCCTAAGGTTACCATTTCTTTTGCCATGTATTGTGTCAAACTGTAGCAACCCCTTCATTATGACTACGAGCGAAGTAGAAGGTGCAATTTAAAAAAAAAAAAAGGACGACAACAATGATTACAGCTAAACACCACATCTGATGGTGAGCACGATGCCTGCAGAACAGGAAACAAAAAACTATGACTCCATGCACTGGCACAAGAGAAACTAGGTGAAACATATGAATAACAACAAGGAGAGACGACTACCCACCCGATGCAAACAAGACCACACCTACAAGATGAGTGACAACATCCCCCTCCTGACACAACAACCTTGTAGAACAAAGATTAGAACCTCAAGGCGCGTGAACCCAACCCATGAAGGCAATCAACCCATGCGCAAAAATCAAACTTACAATGTTGAACAACACTCACACGGAAGGCACCGACTCTGATCGAGTTATCATTCACCACTTTCCCATAGGGTGCACCATGATTCTCTCATTTGGAATAATGTTGTCCCCAGGTGATAGACACGTCAATAAATTTGGCACAACACCACCTAACGGGACCAAGGACTCAAGAAACTCCAGCATGATAGGAGCCCAACCACTATCAAGAAGACTACACCCACACCCCTAAGAAACAATTCGACATGACCCGAGGTGATGTCATTCAAGAAAGTTGCGCAACTATCCGAAGAATGTTTGGTTCCTACAAGGGAAACCAGTTTGGTGAAACAACTATGTCCAACGACTAAATCAATTCACCTTGAGGCCCAAGGCTACACCATTGCATCAAAAAATATCTGGACATGATGCAATTGACCCTAATTATTAGACAAGGCACCATCAGGTGCCTGAAACAATCCTTATATAAGTACATGCAATCCGAGTTAGGAATAATATTAACGTTGTTTAATTATTATATATATTTAAATAACTAAATCAACCCTTGTTGATTTATCTAGATTGTTATTATTAAAATTAGATATCCCAAGGAGATTTCGTGTGAATTACACTTCTCAATTTATCTATTAAGGTTGGACCCATCCCCTGATCCATTGATCTCCAAGTGAATTTTCAGCACTAACGAAATATCATTAACAAATAAAAAACACAAATCAAGGAGGTGAGGATGAATAATTACACAATATAATAAGGCCCTTCAATTAATTAGGTTCGTTCGAAATATCTAACTCCATAATATGGTACATACTTGAACTTGACACATGACCCCAAATTGATAATCTTTAAAATATGAACTCGTCAGAATAACCACATATCAACTATTCCAATAAACTTTGATTGCAGTGGTTTAAGGTAAAAGATATGAGTTAATGATCAATTATAACATTGCCCTTTTTAACCCATATCACTATCAAGGTTGCGATCTATGAATTTGATGTCATGCTATCATTTAAGAATGTCTATATCTAGAATGCCAATGACATTACAGAAAATCTATAATCACTATCAACTATAAGAAAATTAGATAGCTGTGTAATTTCCAGAATTTAAGAAAAAAAAAAAACTGTCAAAAACACGTTTAAAAAATCATTGTCAAAGGAATATAATAGTAGCACATGGTGATAAAAACGTTGTCACAATCGTTATGTTGAACATTCCCTCATATTCTCTAAATATCAATCGCGATACATTACATAAAGCTACCCAAACATTGTGCATAATCAATGAGAGGACAATGACTCTGTCCTTCACTCAGCGTATATCACATAACTCTTGTCCCCGTGATCTTCCGATTACCGAATTTATGATTTACCGAAATGATTCAACAACATTTAGCCCCAGTGCTATCTCCTGGTCCACATGACCATATCTCATATGACCACAACACTATTTCAGGGTTTCACGACCCAAGCTCTCAACCTATCGTCCTCTGGACCTTCGAAATACCAATATGAGAAATGTCGAATGGCAATTTCCCAACCTTCTCCTTCTTTGCGATTTTGGGCTTTCAAATGTCAAAATGCATTGGACCTCTTTCCCTTGGAATTCTCGATCCTCCGAATCCCAATTTCCCGTACTGCTATTCTTTTCCGGGCTTTCCACCTTTTCACGATTTTGGAACTTCCATTCTCGAAAAGCACGGGTCTCCTATCTTCATTATTTGAAAAATGTCGAACCCTGATATGCCAATGGAATTTCCTGTTGGGATTTTCCCCGGACTCTTGGATTTCCGCCATGCGTCCTCCTATGATGGACAGTCCTCAATCATTTCGTTATTTTGCGAAATCAAATGCCGAAATGCTCCACATCATGTCCTCTTGATCCCTGAAGTCCCGACATGTGAAATGTCGATGGACTCTTGATCGCCGCCACGTGTCTCAATAGACGGACGATCCTGATTTAGTTCAGGATTTCCTGACTTGTCATTCCTCAATGTCACAATTTCTCTGTCAACTCGTAACCCTGATAGCCAAAATACCGACGGGTTCTTGATCTCTGCCATGTGTCCTAATGAATGGATGGCTCAGATCAAATTTGGGGTTTTCACTATGAAGTGACCCGATCTCCTGTCCTCGAGAGTTCTGATATCCCGAATTCCTATGTCCTGATATCCCGACACCTTTCAGGACTTTTGCTCTTCTTGTGAGGGTTTAACCCTCATGAAACTCCTGTCAGATCCCACGACTGACAAGTATCTAAGTGAGTTCCAACGGCTCACGGTCTCCTTTCCCTGTGCGCTTCAAGGTACTAAACCTCCTGAGCTTTGTCCATGAATCGAATGTTCAAGAAGACTCCTGCATGCACTCCTTGTGGCAATTCTTGAATACTTCTAGGTATTGAATTCTTCAACTCTGTGCACTCTCTACCACAATAATCTTTCCACCACTTTGCTCAATTTGAAAACACTGAGACTTCACTCGGCCTGTGCACTCCTTACATGGCTCCTGTACTTAACTTACACTTCTACGAGAATGAGAACCGTGTTATCTCTCCTAAGCTTGCAGAGACAAACTCTGACCTCCATCAACGCACACCTTGCGGACGATTTCACTGTACTCCTTGCAGGAAAAATCTTGCTCAGGCAGAGAAACAATTGAAAATCATTCTCTATTCTCCCTCTCTTCAGATTTTAGACATTAACATGAAATCATACATTCACACATCAAAACAAATGTATAACAGGGAATAAACATCATGAGCATAACATTCACAATGCATACTGATGCAACCCCCCCCTCAACCCGCGGGTCGGAAGGTTACGTACATAGGATCCTTCCTTTACCACTGGCCTGAAGAGCTCTCAACAACCGCTCTTCTATTTCCCTTTTAGGAAATCTGCACCCACAACAAATCCTCGTGGGATCCTCCCTTTGCACTTAGGAGGTCGGACTTTGCGATTTCGCGAATCCTAAAACTCCGAAACTCCGATATCACTCTGACTTGTTGGCTTTCGCGAGTTCGTGAGTTGTGATAACATACAACTCTTCCCACGAACCCCGAAATCCCGATATTCTATTCTCTGAAATCTCGAAATGTCAGACTCTAACATGTTTCTTGGCACTAGCCCCACAACTAGTCTTCTCGTCGTTTCGAGATTTCAACTCGATTGAATTCTACGTCGATAGTGTGCCACTTGTCCACCTTCTTGACCTCTGTGGTCCCACACAACCCTATCAATCTTTCACGGCTTCGCGCTTCACAATTTCGTGAACTTTGATACCAAATTTTTTACCCTTCCACTCACGAAATCCCGATAGGTGATTTCAAGAGTGATCTAATGCCCCTGGCTGACTTGAATCAATGGCTCTATCTCTCCTGAGCTTTCTACAACTCTGATCCTTCCAGAAAACTCCTGCTCTCACTCCTTACAACAAACTTCCAAACACTTTCAAGTGTTGAACTTTTTCGACTCCGCGCACACCTGCAACATTAGTCTCTCAATACTTCACTCAGGTTCAAAACTCTGAGACTTTACTTGGCCTGCGCACACCTTGCACAACTCCTGTGCCTGACTGCACTTCTGTGTGAATGAGAACAAAATCTATCTAGTTTGAGCTTTCAAAGACAAACCTCTGAACCCTTTGTCAACGCACTCCTTGCGGACAATTCAACTGCACTCCTTGCAGGAACTCTTGCTCAGATAGAGAAACAATTGAAGCTCATTCCTTTTCCCTTTCCTCTCAGATTTCAAAAACTCAACAAGAAATCATTCATACATGGCATAAAATAAAATGTACAGTATAAAGAGTAAAATACCCATGAGCATAACATTTAGCATACATACACGGAGAACAAACATGACACCATGAATTTGAATCAAAACTTTCTCTATTAATTCAAATCTCTGTACATGGGTGTCTTCACGCAGCTCTCTGCTTCTCCTCTATGCTCTTCATAATCATCTCTATGCTTCTCATACTCTATGATTTATTCTCTTCTCTTCTATTTTACAATACACAATGAAGGTGTCTATATCCTGTTTCCCTCTTGCACTCTAAAACTGTCTAATCTAACATTCAATTCTATCTACTTGCATTAATCATTATAAATGCGTTCTACCTACTAAGGACGAGAGAGGATCACTCAAGGTATGATTACATTATACAAGTGCGCTCCTTCTTAATTATTTCATTCAATATTGGCACATTAACTTCCAGAGAATTTCAAAATTTGTGTTGGGCGCTTGTCCAACTATCCGTTGTCTTTGCGCTAGCTCGCTTGAGATGCTCCTACATCATACTCCCTTGCTTGAAAATTTTCATGGGCTCCTGTCCATGAGCTCAAGCACTGTCTGTCCATGCCTCTGGATTTCTGCTTCGTTCTCCCAGATGGCATCTTCAACTAGATGGCCCTTCCATTTGACCAAATACTCAAAGTATTCCTTTCACCTGGTCTTCTTGCTGACCCTTTTGTCCAATATGTGCTCCATCTGTGGATTTTCTGCAACTGGCATCTTCTTTGTCCACTGGATCACTGGCTACTCATTTTATGTCCCTATTTCCTCAGCTTTATACAGGTACAAATCTGCAATATTGAATATCGGAGAAATTCTGATCCCATCGAGTAATTCAATCTTGTAAGCATTCGTCCCAAATTTCTTGAAGACCTTACATGGTCTGATTTTCTTCATCTTCATCTTATTATATGTTCCTCTCGGGAACCTTTCCTTTCTCAAATGTGCCAGAATCAAGTCACCAAGCTCAAATTGAAGTTGTCTTCTGTGCTGATTTGCTCTGCGCTTATATTTCTGGCTTGAACTTTACAATCCCTCCTTCACCTGGATGTGAAGTTACTTTATCGCCTCTGCAAAATCTTCTGCACTATCACTCCTAGTCACATTCTATTCTGAATCTCTCAGCTCAGAAATTCCTCTCGGCTGTATGCCATAGATAATCTGAAATGGACTCTGCCCTGTGCTTCTATTAACTGAGTCATTATAAGAAAATTCCACCTGTGGTAATATGTTGTCCCACTGGCTGTGGTGTTCTGTCACCAAGCTTCTCAGCAAGTCTCCCAGACTTCTGTTCACCATTTATGTCTTTCCATCTGTCTGAGGGTGATAAGCCAAACTAAACGACAAGTTAGTTCCTAGATTCTTCCATAAGGTCCTCCAGAAGTGTCCTATGAACTTAGTGTCTCGATCCAAAACTATGCTTCTTGCTAAGCCATGAAGTCGAATGACTTCCTTGAAAAACAGATTCGCAATGTGAGCTGTGTCAATGATCTTCTGACATGGAATGAAGTGTGCCATCTTGGAAAATCTATCCACCACCACAAATATTGAGTCAAAACCTCTTTGTGTTCTTGGCAACCCCAATATTAAATCCATGCTAATTGCATCCCATGGCTTTTCAGGTATGGGTAATGGTTGATAAAACCCTGCATTTTGTTTCCTTCCCTTCGAATGCTAACAAATTCTGCATCTGTCCATGAATCTTTTGATGTCTGCTCACAATCCCGGCCAAAAATATGACTCATTCAATTTTGCGAATGTCTTGTCATGACCAAAGTTCCCTGCCAATCCTCCACTGTGTTTCTCCTTCAACAAATTCTTCTTCATGGAGCATTTGGGAATACACAGTTGATTACCTTTAAACAGTAATCCTTCCTGGATCATGTATTCTGTCCATTGGCTTCTATCTCTGAGAATTGGATTCTCAGCTGCTTCATACGCCTCCTTAAAATCTGGATCATCTCTATACATCTCCCTGAGATCATCAAAACCCAATGTTTTGACTCTAAACTCCTGCAATATGATGCATGAGCATCGTCAATGTCAAACGAGCATGGGGCAAGCACAAACACATTTTGAGCACATGATAAATTGTTTAAAACTTCTGAAGATAGGATGCACCAAACTTAAATGTGATAGTTAAGAAGAGGCATACTTATATATTGTAAAGGACCTTGAGCGATCCTCTCTCGTCCATAGTAGGTAGAAATCATTTATGTTAGTAGGTAGCTTTGAATTCTCAGAGTTGACAGTTTTAGGAGTGGAGGGAAAACGGATATAGACACCCTCATTGTGTAATTGTAACATAGAAGGAGGATGCCAATTGAGAGCAGAGTAGTGAAGAACATTTTTAAGAAAGAGAAGAGAGCATACAGAGTTGAAATAGAAAGAAATTGTGTTTGAGAAAACACCCATGTATAGAGGTTTGAGTTAATAGAAGAAGTCTTTAATTTAGATTCATGGCGTTGTGTTTGTTTCTTGTATGCATATGCTGAATGGTATGTTCATGGTTTTACTCTTCCTGTCATGCAATTGCTTTTATGCTATGTATGAGTGATTTCTTGATTAAATGTTTGAAATTTGAGAGGAAAGGGTAAATGGAAATGAGTTTCAATTGTTTCTCTGTCTGAGTAAGTATTCCTACAAGGAGTGCATTTGGATAGTCCGCAAGGTGTGCGTTGACAAAGGATTCAGAGATTTGTCTCTAGAATTCTCAAACAGGATAGCTTTTTTTCTCATTTCCTCTGAAGGGAAAGATTTAACACCGAAGTCGTGCAAGGTGTGCACAAACCAAGCTTAAATCCAAGGTTTGAAACCTGAGAAGCTATTGAAGGACTGCCACTATAGGGAGTGTGTGGAGTCGAAGGTGTTCAACAATGGAGTGTTTGAAGGTTGCTGCAAGGAATGTGTGCAGGAGGTTCTTGAAAGGATGGAAGTCATGGAAGACCTCTGAAGGATTTGAATCTACTAAGTCATCGAAAGGAAAAGGCGAATGGTCAAAATCATGTGTAGAGGATTAGCGAAATCTCGTCAGTCGTCTAATCTGGTAGAAAAGCAAGGAGGTTACGGTTGCTACTAGAGTTTCAAGCTTAGGAGATCGTGAGTCGTTGGATCTTCACCTAGTTACCCATTAGTCGTCTGATCTGATAGGATTTGCGCGATATTTAAAACCCCCTCAAGCCGAGCGAAGGTCCCGAAAGGTATCAGGATATCGAGGTGTCAAAGTTCATAATATCGGAAGTCCTGTGGACAAGAGATCGGATAAATCCACAGTGAAAACCCCAAAACAAATCAGAACTGTCCATCTGTTGGGACATGTGGCAGGGATCGAGAGCCATTGGCATCTCAGGAGTCTAGAGACCAAGAGTTTGAGACCTTTTGAGTCCCGAAACAATGAAAGGATCATAGTCGTTGATCTAAGGAAGGACGCGTGTCGCGCGATCATCCAATTCAGAGATTCAGACACCGGGACTCACATAAGTGAGCGTTTTCACTTTGTAGTTGGTGAAGTCCAAGACTTGATTTGAACCATCCATCCATTTGGGACGCGTGTCAGAAATCCGAGAAGTCGGGGTTCGGCGTTTCCCGAATCCAGAAGATAGGAAACACTTACATTTCGGAATTGCGAAATCTAAAATCTCAATAAGTTGGAAAGTTCCATCGGGAGGGGGACAACTATCATCATACTGGGAAATCGGAATTCAAGAGATCGTAAGAATTGAGGACAAATGCATTTTGGCATTTGAAATGACAAAGTCCCGAGCGATATCTAGAGCCGTTGGTTTAGTAGACGATCATGACCGTTGATCGTGTTTACGACGGAAGGGGTTCCTAGTTAAAGCATATCAGGATTCGGAGGATCGGGGATCCTGAGGACAAGAGGTCCAATACATTTTGACATCCGAAGACCCAAAATCCCGAAAGGAGATAGGACTGCAGTCATATAAAAGGGAGGTCGTATGGACCCAAAAGTCTAGCCCGGGGGACTAGCGGAAGTTGAATCATCTCGGGATATCGGAGATCGGGGAATTGGGAAGGCAAAGGTTTGCGACATCGGGGATTGTGAAACCCTGAAGCCCGAAATTTTATTTTTCTGTTGTGAATGGAAAAGCGATCGGGCCTAAAGGTTGTAAGGAGAATAAAAGCCCTATGGGTTGATTTTATTAGATATTATGAGAAGGGATCAAAGAGCCGCTTCGGCTCGAAGGTGGAATTAGAACGATCCTTAAGACCAAGAGGTCAACGCAGAGGCCTTTGGCGAGGCAGAGGGTGCATTTGCGTCAGGCTTGTTATCAGAGTGCAGAAAGGTTTCTTTTCTTTTTGTAGTAGAGAAAGGACAAATTCACCATGCCGCCAAGAAGAAGGGACATGCAAACACCTGATCCACCAGAGGAAAGTGAAATACCAAGAAGAAGAGGTAGGCAGATGCCTAACCCAACCATGGTAAGAGAGATGCGTGATTTACGTGCCAGACTTTAGGACATGGAGACAGCACAGAGATGCACAATCAGTGCTGGCGATCTTAGTGATTCCGAAAGAGAAGTTGAGGCTGAACAAGAAGAAGAAGTTTCTTCAGAAGATGCTACCAATGAACGCTTGATTAGAGCTGTTGCAAGGATGGGTGCCAGGGAAAAAATGGACATTCTAGTTTATGAATGAAACCTGGATGATGAAGAGCTTCTAGAATGGATTAGATCCCTAGACACATACTTTGACTATGAAGATGTCGAGGAAGACAAGAAGGTTAAACATGCTGTCACAAGGTTGAAAGGACATGCAACATTATGGTGGGATGAAATACAAGCTGATAGACGCTGCAAAGGAAAGAAGAAAATTAGGAGTAGGGATAGGATGATTGCAAAGATGAAGGAAAAATTCATCCCCAAAGATTACCAGATTACTCTGTTTCGAAGAATGCAAAACCTGAGACAGAAGCTAATGACAGTGAAAGAATACACTGAAGAATTCTACAGGATGAACATCAGGGCAGGTCATCGGGAAAGAGATGATGAAAAGTTTTCCAGGTACATGAATGGCCTGAGATATGGCATTCATGATGATATGAGCATGGTAACCATCCGAATGGTGGAAGATGCTTATCAAATGGCTCTAAAATATGAAGAGACGCTAATCCGAAAGCAGGGTCAAAGAGGTCGAGGCAGAAGTCAGCCCAAAGGCAAATCAGTTGTCCAGAGTAAATATCAAAAGCCCAAGGAGGACTGGAAGAAACCTCAGGCTCGAATTGAAAGAGGTGGAACCTCATAGTGAGGGAAATATGTTGAACATAGAGTACAACATACTGAACAAAGAGGAGAGTATGTTGATAATAATACTTTTCCTTGTACTAGAGGTAAAGGAAGAGGAAGAGGTGGAGTAATAAAATGCTTCACGTGTGGAAAGAATGGACACAAATCTTATGAGTGTCCAGACAAAAGGAAAGAGGGTGGAGAGGCTCACATCACCGAAGCACAAAGGCGATATGTTGAGGTAGAATATGTTGAAGGAGGAAGATCGTTGATGATGCGGAAAGTTCTTTTGACACCAGAGAAGGAAGTGGAGAGTTTATCCCAAAGAAATAGACTTTTTTGAACTGCCTGCAAAACCAAGGACAGGCTATGCAATGTCATTGTGGACAGTGGTAGCACAAATAATCTTGTTTCAATGGAGATGGTAGAAAAGCTGGAGCTAGGGACGAGTGAACATCCGAGTCCATATAGAGTTTCATGGTTATAAAAGGGACATAAGGTAAATGCCACTAAACAATGTTTACTTGAATTTAAGATAGGAGGATATAATGATAAGATACTCTATGATGTTATTCCTATGGATGTTTGTCATCTATTTTTGGGTAGACCGTGGAAATATGACAGGAATGTGATTCATGATGGGAGGATGGACACATACACCCTAGAAAAGAATGGGAGAACTCATATGTTTCTTCCAATCAAAGATAAGGAAGTGAAACCTGAAGTAAGTAACACTATACTTCTCATGAGTGGGAAGGAACTCCTTACCGAGGTCAAGAATAAGGAGGAACCACAGTTCATTGTGGTTAGGAAACTGTGAATTGTTTTGACGAGCACAAGAGTGGATGATTTACTAGAAGAGGTTCATGAACTATTGGAAGAGTTCACTGACATAATAGTGGATGAACTACCTCGGTCATTGCCACCAATCAGAAGGGTGAGTCACCATATTGATCTCATACCTGGAGCCAGTTTTCCAAATGAAGTCGTGTATAGACTAATGCCGCAAGAGAATGAATAGGTCAAAAGACAAGTCTAGGAATTATTGGACAAAGGGCTGGTTAGAGAAAGCTTGAGTCTATGTGTTGTTTCGACAGTACTCAGTCCAAAGAAAGACGGAGGATGGAGGATGTGTACTGATTCAAGAGCCATTAACAAGATAACCATCAGGTATAGATTTCCATTGCCAAGGATGGATGATTTGATGGATTTCTTAAGTGGAGAAAAATATTTTTCGAAGATTGATTTGAAATGTGGTTATCACCAGATTCGTATGAGGGAAGGTGACGAATGGAAAAAAACCTTCAATACTAACGAGGGGTTGTATGAATGGCTTGTTATGTCGTTTGGCTTAACAAATGCACCAGGTACCTTTATGAGGTTGATGAATGAAGTCCTGAAAGAATTCATCGGGAAATTTGTCATTGTGTATCTGGATGACATACTAATTTTCAGTAAAACAAAGGAAGAGCATCTAAAACACTTAGCTACAGTGATGAAGAGATTACATCAAGAGAAACTGCTGATAAACATGAAGAAATGCTCATTCATGAAGGCAAAACTCATCTATTTTGGATTTTTTATTTCTGCAGATAAATTGAGGATGGATCCAGATAAGGTGGAAGTGATCCAGAATTGGCCATCACCGAAGAACATATTTGAGGTGAGAAGTTTTCACAGATTGTCTAGTTTCTACCGGAAATTCATCAAGAATTTCAGTGGAATTAGTGCACCGATGATGGACACAGTGAAGAAAAGACACAAATATTTTTACTGGACAGAAGAGGCTGAGAAGAGTTTTAATCTATTGAAGAGGAAGATTACGGAACAACCAATTCTGGTGTTGTTGGATTTCCAAAAGATGTTTCAAGTGAAATGTGATGCAAGTGGGTTTGCAAGAGGGGCAGTCTTGAGTCAAGAAGATAGGCCAATAGCATACTTCAGCGAGAAGATGAATGAAGCAAAAGTGAAATAATCCACTTATGATAAGGAATTTTATGCTATTATACAGGGATTGAAAAAATGGAGGCATTACTTGATCCCAAAGGAGTTTGTCTTATACAGTGATAATCATGCACTGCAATTTCTGACTCAATAGGAAAAGTTGAATCATAGACATGTTAAATGGGTTGAATATATGCAAAATTTCACTTTTGTGATTAAACATATTTCTGGAACTACTAACAAAGTTGTTGATGCTTTGAGCAGGAAGTGTTTGCTATTGCAGGAGTTCAAAGTCAAAACATTGGGTTTTGATGACCTCAGGGACATGTACATGGATGATCCAGAGTATAAGGAGGTGTATGAAGCAGCTGAGAATCCAATTCTCAGAGACAAAAGTCAATGGATAGAATACATGATCCAAGAAGGATTATTGTTTAAAGGTAATCAACTTTGTATTCCAAAATGCTCCATGAGGGAGAACCTGCTGAAGGATAAACATAATGGAGGATTAGCAGGACACTTTCGTCACGACAAAACGTTCACAAAGTTGAATGAGTCATATTTTTTTCCGGGAATGTGAGAAGACGTCAAAAGATTTGTAGATAAATGTATAATTTGTTATCATTCGAAAGGAAAGAGGCAGAATGCATGGTTTTATCAGCCATTTCCCATACCTGAGAGGCCGTGGGATGCAGTAAGCATGGATTTCATATTGGGGTTGCCAAAAACACAAAGAGGGTTTGACTCAATATTTGAGGTGGTGGATAGATTTTCCAAAATGGTACACTTCATTCCATGTCATAAAACTAGTGACGCAACTCACATTGCAAATCTATTTTTCAAAGAAGTCATTCGACTTCACGGCTTACCAAGGAGCATAGTTTTGGATCGAGACACTAATTTCATGGGACACTTCTGGATAACTTTATGGAAGAAGCTAGGAACAAATTTATCATTCAGTTCAGCTTATCATCCTTAGAAGGATGGATACTTCCAAGAGTTTAGGATACTTGCTGAGGAGCTTGGTGACAGAACACCACAGCTAGTGGGACAACATAGTACCAGAGGCAGAGTTTTCTTATAATGATTCAATCAACAGAAGCACAGGATGAAGTCCATTTCAAATTTTTTATGGCATGCAACCGAGAGGAATTTCTGAGCTGACATATTCAGCACAGATTGCAACTAGGAGCACTAGTGCAAAAGATTTCGTAGAAGTGATGAAGGAACTTCATAGCCAGGTGAAGGAGCGTTTACAGAATTTTGAGCCAGAAATATAAATGAAGAGAAGATCAACACAGGAGACAACTTCAATTTGAAGTGGGTGATTTGATTCTGGCACACCTGAGAAAGGAAAGGTTCCCAAGAGGAACATATAATAAACTGAAGATGAATAATATCAGACCATGTAAGATCTCGAAGAAATTTGGGGCAAATGATTATGAGATTGAATTACCCGATGGGATCGGAATTTCTCCGATATTCAATGTCTCAGATTTGAACCCATACAAAGCTGAGGAAGCAGGAACAAGTGATGAAAAGTCAGAGGTTTAGTGGCAAAAGCAGATTCCTATTGCAGAGAAGCCGCATATGGAAAGCATACTAGACAAAAGAATTAGCAAGAAGACCAGAAGAAAACAATACTTTGAATACTTGGTCAAGTGGAAGGGACATCCAATTGAAGATGCCAGCAGGGAGAATGAAGCAGAGAATCAAAAGCATGGACAGACCGTATGAGAGCTCATGGACATGAGCCCATGAAAATTTTCAAGCGAGGGAGTATGATGCAGGAGCATCATCAACGTCAAGTGAGCGTGGGGCAAGCGCCAACACATTTTGAACACATGATAAATTGTTTAAAACTTCTAAAGATAGGATGCACCAAAATTAAATGTGATAGTTAAGAAGAGGCGTACTTATACATTGTAAATGACCTTGAGCGATCCGTTGTCATCCATAGTAGGTAGAAATCATTTATGCTAGTAGGTAGCTTTGAATTCTTAGAGTTGACAGTTTTAGGAGTGGAGGGAAAATGGATATAGACACCCTCATTCTGTAATTGTAACATAGAAGGAGAATGCCAATTGAGAGCAGAGTAGTGAAGAACATTTCCAAGAAAGAGAAGAGAGCATACAGAGTTGAAACAGAAAGAAACTGTGTTTGATAAAACACCCATGTATAGAGGTTTGAGTTAATAGAAGAAGTATTTAATTCAGATTCATGGCATTGTGTTTGTTTCTTGTATGTGTATGCTGAATGGTATGTTCATGGTTTTAATCTTCCTGTCATGCAATTGATTTTATGCTATGTATGAGTGATTTATTGATTAAATGTTTGAAATCTAAGAGGAAAGGGTAAATGGAAATGAGTTTCAATTGTTTCCTTGTCTGAGTAAGTATTCCTGCAAGGAGTGCAATTGGATAGTCCGCAAGGTGTGTTTTGACAAAGGATTTAGAGATTTGTCTCTGGAATTCTTAGACAGGATAGATTTTGTTCTCATTTCCTATGAAGGGAAATATTTGACACCGAATTCATGCAAGGTGTGCATAGACCAATCTTAAATCTAGGGTTTGAAACTTGAGAAGCTATTGAAGGACTGCCGCTGCAGGGAGTGCGCAGAGTCGAAGGTGTTCAACATTGGCGTGGTTGAAGGTTTCTGCAAGGAATGCATGAAGGAGGTTCTTGAAAGGCTGGAAGTTATGGAAGACCTATGAAGGATTCAAATCAGCTAAGTCGTCGAAAGGAAAAGGCCCATGGTCAAAATCCTATGTAGAGGATTAGTGAAATCCCATCAGTCGTCCGATCTGGTAGAGAAGCAAAGAGGTTACGGCTGCTACCAGAGTTTCAAGCTCAGGAGATCATAAGTCG
>JZKD02S0511859.1:768425-779499 GCA_000966675.3 Picea glauca | reverse complement strand
TTGAGTTATCTATTACTCCTTTATCCTTTCCCTTTCTTAAGTCAACTTAAAAATATAACTTTTAACTTCTTGACTTTCCCCCCCTTCAGTGTGAGACTATGACCTAGTGGGGGTTGCCTAGGCCACTGATTCTCCTCCTCACATCTCTAAGAGGTGGGGGACATTACAATCCTCCCTTTGCACTTAGGAGGTCGGACTTCGCGATTTCGTGAATCCAACAATCGAGAGTCTTGTCTCTCTGACCCCCGAATCTCGAAACTATGAAACTCTAATATCACTCCAACTTGTCAGCTTTCATGAGTTTGTGAGTTGTGATAACATACAACTCTACCCACAAACCCTGAAATCCCGATATTCTATTCTCAGAAATCTCGAGATGTCAGACTCCGACACATTTCTCGGCACTGGACCCACAACTAGTCTTCTCGTCGTTTCGAGATTTCAACTCGATTGAATTCTACGTCGATAGTGTGCCACCTATCCACCTTGATGATATATATGGTCCCAAACAACCCTATCAATCCTTCATGTCTTTGCGCTTCAAAATTTTGTGAACTTTGATACCAAATTTTCAACCCTTCCACTCACAAAATCCTGATAGGTGATTTCACAAGTGATCCAACGCTCTGGCTGACTTGAATCAATGGATATATCTCTCCTAAGCTTTCTACAACTCTAATCCTTCTAGAAAAATCCTGCTCGCACTCCTTCCAGCAGACTTCCAAACACTTTCAAGTGTTGAACTTCTTCGACTCTGTGCACACCTGCAACAACAGTCTCTCAATACTTCGCTCAGATTCAAAAATCTGAGACTTTACTCGGCCTGTGCACTCCTTGCATGGCTCCTGTGCCTAACTACACTTCTGTGTAAATGAGAACAAAATCTATCTAGTCTGAGCTTTCAGAGACAAACCTATGAACCCTTTTTCAATGCACTCCTTGCGGACAATTCAACTGCACTCCTTGTAGGAAATCTTGCTCAGATAGAGAAACAATTGAAACTCATTCCTTTTCCTTTTCCTCTCAGATTTCAAACATTCAACAAGAAATCATTCATACATAGCATAAAATCAAATGTATAGTAGAAATATTAAAATAACCATGAGCATAACATTCATCATACATACACAGAGAACAAACACGACGCCATGAATTTGAATCAAAACTTTCTCTATTAATTCAAATATCTGTACATGGGTGTCTTCATGCAACTCTCTGCTTCTCCTCTATGCTCTTCATAATCATCTCTATGCTTCTCATGCTCTATGCTCTATTCTCTTCTCTTCTATTTTACAATACACAATGAGGTTGTTTATATCATGTTTCCCTCTTGCGCTCTAAAACTGTCTAATCTAGCATTCAATTCTATCTACTTACATTAATTATTATAAATGCCTTCTACCTACTAAGGATAAGAGAGGATCACTCAAGGTCCGATTACATTATACAAGTGTGCTCCTTCTTAATTATCTCATTTAATATTAGCGCATTAACTTCCAGAGAATTTCAAAATTTGTGTTGGGCGCTTGTCCAGTTGTCCGTTGTCTCCGTGATGGCTCGCTTGAGATGCTCCTGAATCATATACACAGAGAACAAATACGACACCATGAATTTGAGTCAAAGCTCATTCTATTAATTCAAATCGTTGTACATGGGTAGTTTCAACTACAACTCTCTACTCTCTTCATTGATTCTTCTACTCTTAATAATATTACAATGATACAAATGAGGGTGTCTATATTCATTTTCCCTCTGCTCCTAAAACTGTCTAATCTAAGAATTCAAAGCTACCTACTACCATTAACTAACATAAATTCCTTCTTAGTCCTTTAGACAAGAGCGGGTCGTTGAAGGTATGATTACAATCTATAAGTATGAGCGGGGATAAGAGTTCTCATGACATCGGGAACTAAGAAACCCTGAAACTTGAGTTTCATCTTCTTGTTGGGGAAAGTTCACGGTCACGTGTTCAAAGGCCGTGACAGAAGGGGTTGAGGACCTGTGGTTTGGGTTTTAACAGAGATTCTAGCAGGGAATTGAAAGAGCCAATCTGACTCTGGGGTGATTGAATGATCCTGTGAGCAGATCTCGGCCCGAGGGTCGATAGGTCTGAGTCAGTTTTCAAAAGGAAATCGTGCGTGTTATAATCAAAATCGTTGGGATATTATTTTTTAAAAGAATTTAATTCAGTTTCTATACCAAGATAGGGCATAATTATAAACATTATAACATAACCATGCTGACCCTATAAACTCAACATCCATAACACTGCCCATACAATCCATAGATTAAAAAGATAAATGCCAATTCGTGGTCAACCCCAGGGCCAATTCGTTGTCAAATGCCATGGAATTAATCATCTGAAATGGTGATATAATCGTTGTAAATATGAGAAGGAAACTACTGTAATTTACATTATGGGGATACCTTCATAAAATCACCATTAACTGTGATAGAAGTAAAACAAAAATGGAAGGCATTTAATAAATAAAAAGCAGGCATAAAAACGAAATCAGAATCAGATTTTTATATGGAAATGCGATTAAAACACAGGTAGTAAAAACACACCCAGTATATACAACAATGCGTAGCTATTTAGGCACAGTAAACACAAGGACCTTCGAGTAAATAATTGTCGTTTTTAAGAGTAAAAAGGTGTATACATTCAAGGTAAGTTTTTGTTGTAGTTCAAGGCATATCTTTTACCATCCTTCCAGTGAATTGAAAAAGAAACGTGGTCCCAAGTAAAAATAAGCATTTTTATTAAAATTGCAGGGAAGGAAGTCGAAAAACACACAAAGGTTTCAATCGCAAGAAGGCTCAATGACCATCAATCAGCCAAAAACAATTAATAGGGATAGACAATTGTGCAAAAGAATCCTTCACCCGCCATCGACACACAGAAAAACAAGGAATTTGAATCTATAGATCATTGTGCACTGAAGTGATGACCTTCAATTCGAGTCCTGGCTGAATGCTCAGGCATGGAATAACGAACTAGGGATGAGGGAAAAGTCCAGGCATAAACTCTTCATAAAAATCAATTAGAACCAACAGGAGAGTCACAACCTCAAGGATCGAATGCCAAGGAAATCAAGTCAAGCAACGAGCTTAAGGCTATGGGGAATTTAAGTTCTCAGTTGAAATGCTAAGTCAAATATTTTCTTTACCCAATTAAAAATACATAATTGAAAGCGTAAGGTGTAATAAGAATCTACCATGCAGAATCAAGTAAGCATATCATATCCCAAGTCATCCTCTCTGATTCGTTGTCATGCATGCTCTGTACATCTCCCTCTTACTGACCGATGAGACTTCACCAGTACCTCCCAGCCAACGCTAGGGGTAATCTTATTCCCCCTTAGCCCCCTATGCCGCAAAGGGGACATGCACACTAAAACAAAGATCAAATACCTCCCAGATCACCTCACAAGGCCGAGCTACCAATCCTCTCCGAGATAGGTATCCCAACTCCCACAAGCTAAGTCAGTCAAGTCTAAATTTCTGCAGCGTAACATTACGCATGATAGAAGAGATCCATCATCCTCCTCCTCCCTCCTTTATATAGATTTTCTAGGTCATTTACTTTCCCAAAATCCCATTTAATTTAATGTTCAATAATTTAATTCATAAAAATCCTCCCCATACATGTGTCACCCATCCCTTTCATTGCACCATAAATTAATTTCATTAATTAATTAATTACTCCTATTTCCCTCACCTACCTAAAAGAATTCCTAGAATTGCTCCTAGGCGTCCCCATATTCCCTTACACATTTTAATGACTTACCCCCTTACTAATTTACTAGTTGAGTTTGATTTAGAAAGTTTTTAAATGCTAGATACATTACTAAGTTAGTCTTTCTACTTTTTTCCTTGTGTTTCCCCTTTCTTTTTATGTTTCCCGCTTTTTCCTAGTTTCCTAAATCTTTTAATTTTCCCTCTTTTCCTTTTTATTTAAAACTCAAATTGGCATGTGCAGAAAATTACCTTTTTCCCCTTTTTCTTTTTAATTAATAAATTTTAATTATCATATGTAACAGAACAATTATTTCCCCCTGTTCCCCCTTTTTAAATTTTATCTCCCAAAATATTTTTATGAATTAATTAAATCTCTTACCCCCTTCTCATCACATGATTAATGATGATTATTATTATTGTTTATATATTATTATTTTTATTTTTATATAAATATATATTTTTATCACAAGTATCACTTAGACCCATATTTTAATTTTCGAGGCTGGGTGACATTTTATTAGGGAAATTGTTTTTAAATCTTTCTTATCATGTTATTCATTCTAAGGCCATCTAGGTTTATTCATTTATTATTTAACAATGTGACGTGCCCTTCAGGATGCACTAGGTGCTCCAAGGGTGCCACTCACCTCATTCTGTTTCCTTTCCGCGACGTGCCCTTCAGGGCGCACTACATGCTCCAAGGATGCCACTCGCCTCTTTTCATTTTTCTTACGCGACGTGCCCTTTCGGACGCACTACATGCTCCAAGGGTGCCAATCGCCTCTTAATTGACTTGGTAGACATAAAAAACCCCTGGAGTCAATACTTCGCCAGGTGATCTTGTAGGATACTAAGGTCCTCTAAGGAATACAACCCCTTCCTTATTGTGCACCCCTTAGAATCATTGTGAGTGACTATCACAGTCTTCCCTCATAGCATCGTGGGTCTTCTCAAACTAGGTAGTCGTTAACCTATAGTTCGAGCCACAACAGGAGTGCTAGTAGGTTCTGGCAGGGATGTTGTCCACACCTCTCCCTTAACATCTTTGGTAGTCATGCGTGACCCCTCTACTCCAAATGTGAGTTCAATCGACAAGCTATCGTCAACCTGCATCATCAACAAATCATGTCAGAAATAATATCCATAATCATATTATGTAATCATATGCACAAATGTCATATAAACTAAAATCAAACCCCCAATAGTCCACTCCCTGACTCGATCCAGAGTCCAAGGGGTTTCATCGATTCCTCTACATCCTCGAGGTCCAAAATCCTGCACACTCAGAAAAACTGAGTCAATAACACCTATGTATATCAATATATAAAAATAACATGCCATCAATCCATAACGCCTCATAATCATAATCAAATTCCCAATAGTATAATAATTAAGATCACTTACAAGCAAGTGTCCTCAAAGAATAATTTTTCTCAGTGTGCGCAAGAGCCAGATGTTACACAAATGATATTTTATATTGTTAGATGAAACAATTGTTGTTTTTATCACTCTACGTACAACACTGACATCTTTTTTTCAAGAATTTCCAAAATATTTTAATACATTAGTTATATTATCAAAGACATTATGTTTCACCTTTGTATATTTTGTCGACTTTTGAATACCCAATAATGATGTAGCTTCTTTTAACTTTCTTGACTTTATCAGACAGAGTAAAAGTTGATCTTGTATTGTTACTGTTTCATCTTTGAAAAAAGTATTATACATATTCGTAACATGATATCTTATATAGTGATTAACTTCTTTCTTCCCAAATTTGTCAGTATCAACATTTTCTAATATTTCATCATCAATGTTGATAGATTCTTCTGCATATTTCAATTTAAAGTTTATATTAAAAACAAAACCCAAACATGAATTCTCTAAAGTATATATACAAGTGTGCATCTTATATTATCTAGAGATTTATGTACATACCAATAGGTGATTCAACTTCTGCTTCAATTTTGGTTTCAACGACTTCATTGACATTAGAAAATCTATTTATAGTTTTCGAAAAACATCAAATATGAATTACAATCAATTATATTTTAAACAATAATTTAAATAAATGACTATACTTTTAATATAGACAATATGTGTACATGCATATACCTAGTTGGACTTCTTCTTGTTGAAAATATCTATTTACATCATCATCGTTTCTTTCTTCAGTATTTTCACGTTCTTGTTTATTTCTCCAATAATGTTCCTTCCTTTGTTCGTTATGGTGAGTTTTGTCTCGAGTGTGATCAAATTTTCTCTTGCAAAAATTTTTGTTTCCCATGAGTGTAGTTATCTGTAAAAGTTTTAAAAAAATCAACATTTCAAAATAGCCTCAGAAACAATTCATTCTCACAAAAATTATTAAAATATAATATCAAGAATTTTATGTTTAACAATGCCTTCACCTTGAAAATATGTTCAACAATGCCTTCAATACATAATTTTTTTTTTCATTCAAAACGTCAACCAACTTGTTCAAAACATCGAAAAAATTGATTCACACTTTTGCTTAAGGGCTCCACATATGAAAAACCATGAAAAGAGAGTGTGAATTGTGTTAAATTGGTTTGGCTGAAAGAATATTTATAAGATTTGGCACCAATTGAAATGAAACAACGTGTCCCTTCATTTTTTTCGTCCGATGAAATTCTCTCAACCATCTTTCGGCCAAAAAACCAATGTTCAGCTGAAAAACTAGGAATTCGTTTATTTTTTACAGATTTTGTTAGGAAAATATATTTTGGACTAAAAAAAAAAATTTCGACCAAAAACCTGTGAATGGTACTATTTTCATAACCTGAGAATTCCCTGGAGGTTGTCGACTCCTGCAAATACTCAAAAATTAGATTCGAAATTGATACCATCATTTGCAAAATTGAATATACTTTCTATGGATATAATTTGTTTTCATTTTCATTATTTTTATCTAATTTTATTTAATTTTATAAAAAAATCACTACACAATATTTTCATGTGACATTATTATTCAGTGAAATGAAATATCCATATATCTAGAAATACACAGTGGAAAATTTAGAAAACAATTATATTCACAATCCTTAAACTGTTTTCTTCAAAAGGGTAGTTTTAGATTTTAATTTTAAGTACAAATTAACATAGATACAAGATGGGGGAAAACATGTGTTTAAAATATGAAACAATTTCATCTTCGTCAACTTAAAAAACTTCTAGAAATTATAATATTCATTCGTTAGATTTAAAATTTGGTCATAAGAAAATATAGTCTCTGTAGATTGTTGCAGTATATTTAGTTTGTCAAAAACAAAAGTTTAATAATAGATAAATTTTTGGGGGGAAACATAACCCATTATCATTCATTTCATTTTTAAGGAACATACTGTGAAACAATTGCCAAATTGACATATCAAATATCAATAAAAATAATTTGAAAAATAGTTAGTAGAAAGCTAACAAAATTCTTCACAAGTTTTTATTTTGTTGTAAAGTGAAATTATAATTAAAAAAAATACTTTTGTATACCGTAACTTGAAGAACTTGTGAAAATATTGGTTTTCTTCGCATAAAACAAGAAAAATAGACACCCATATTCATGATTTCACCCTTGGATCAAGGATTCATATGAAACTATGACCGTTAGATCCAAGAGGAGGACATGTTCCATGTCAACAAGACCACATCAACATAGACACGTGGCATAATCAAATGCTGACAAGTGTCTATGTCTAATTGTAATTTTAGGTACATGTGAGTCACAAATCTAAGTGACACGTAGCAACCACTCGGTCAGTACCAAGTCAACAGTGACGTCAAAAAGTTACGCCACTCTGGGAGATTGTACTTTGGGTAAACCATAAACTACCGAAGTGTCGAAGGTCGAATTAAATGCTAATCATTCATATAAGATTCTCCAGATTACCACATGACCATTATATCAAAACACGATGTAAGAACTCCCATGTTGACCACTTCATTGCTGACCAACTCCAGTGGAAATTATAACAACAATTACCTGGACCTCCGAACCTATGAAGTCCCAAAGTAAATAGTATTCATCCATCTCAACCTTTGATTAAGTCACAATTGTTGGATTAATCGGTTGAAGGATAAGTAAGTATTGAGGCTAGACCATTGATTTTGTTCTGGGATTCATGCTAACCATTGGATCAATCCTTGTGAGAAGTGAGCGAGAACCGTCCACTCAACTACAGATCAAGTCATGGTCGTCGATATGTTTCAAACCTTTGTACAAGATAGGAACTTCCATATATGGAAGAAAACATATCGATCGTCCGATCTACTTTGGAGAAATGTACTCTAGAAGGTTGAAAGATTGCATATGCTGAAAGTCCCGAAGTAAATAATGGTCGTCCATATCAATGTTTGATTAAGTCATAGCCATTGGATTAAGCAGTGGAAGGATAGTGTAAGGATCAAAGATAATTTTTTTATTTGGTTCTGGGAATCATGATAACCATTAGATCAATCGTTGTGTGAGGTAACTACTTTGGGGAGTTGAAACTCTGGAAGATTATATGAGAGAGAATTTTCTCAAAGGCCAAAGTACCAGAGGACTAGGTTCCAATTTGTGGTCATGGGTTAGGAACACATAAGCCATGAGGCGTTGGGTAAATTGATTAATTAATAATCCCATGGTTTTGAACATATGGTCACATGTAAATGGTTTGAAGGAAGAGCCTATGAAGGATTTGATTTATGCAATATTTGTAGAGACATGGAATTGAGTTAAAATAAATTGATCCATACATCTAATCGATTTATGAAAATAACTTTCACTGAATTAAAATCCTTCACAATAGCGTTTGAATAATAATAGATATTATTTTTAATTTAAAATGAATAGGTGTGATGGTAAAAACAAAGGGACATAATTCTTCATAACTCACACAAGTTGAAAGAGTATATAAAAGAGAAAGAATGGTGAGAATGAAGTGTCTTTGAAGTCTAGATCAGAATATCAAAACAATAGCAACGTCCAAGAAGAAGAACTGATCATTCTTATGAAGTGAGGGCAGAAAGGAGGAGCACAAAATTAATTCATATCCTTTACTAAGTAAGTATAATTTAAGGGAGTTGGTGATTCCTGGGGTTGGTTCCCTAAAGATAAGGGAGTTGGTGCTTCCTACGTTTGGTGCCCTAAAGACAAGGGAGTTGGTGCTTCCTAGGGTTGGTGTCCTAAAAACAAGGGAGTTGGTGCTTCCTAGGATTGGTGCCCTAAAGACAAGGGAGGTGGTGCTTCCAAGGGTTGGTTCACTAAAAAAGGGGATTGGTGTCACCTAGAGTTTGTTCTCTAAAAAGGCTTGGTGTCCTTCATTATTCTTCATAAAAGCCTTGTATTTCATATTAATTATATTTATATAATTTATTTTAAAAACAAGTCTATTGTTGATTGCATAGAAAAACCTCAGAATAAGTACTCAACACCTTGAAAAAGAGATAATTTCAGATAATAAGCCTCTTTGAGGGGGCAACCTCCTTTTATCCCACATAATTTTTCAAGTACAAGATGATTCCAAATGAAAATGTCTCCTTGGTATATATAGGAGACTAGGAGGTATAATTACAACTAATGGGATAAAGCCGACATAAATAAAATAACATTACTAATGTAATATGCCCCAATTAAGGGGTAATGAGCCAATACTAGCACTTAACATGCCCCTCCCCTTGAGACAAGTGTTGTCCACAATGCTTGAGTAAATCTGAATGCTTCTATATAAAAGATGCATCTTCCCAAGTGGAATCTTCAGCCGGTATTTTCCTCCATTTAATGAGATACTCTGAAATGGATGTATTCCCCAGTTGGCGAATTCTTGTGGCAGTGATGGCTTCAGGATCCAATATGATTTTTCTTTCCTCGTCAAGTTCTTCTAATATCGTTTGAACTGAGATCTTATCACCTATAACCTTCATTAAGCATGAAACATGGAAAGCTAGGTGTACTCATGAAGATGCAGGCAACTCCAATTTGCATGCCATAGTACCAATCTTTTGCAACATGTTATAAGGGCCATAGTAATTTGGTGATAATTTATTATCCTTCTTGTCTTGCTTGAGGGATAGTTGTTTGTATGGTTGTAGTCTTAAAAGCACCCAATCCCCAACTTCAAAACATCTTTCACTACGATGTTGATCTGCTTGTTGTTTCATGCGATTATGTGCCATGGTGGGGTTGTCCTTTAAGATTTGAAGAACTTGTTGTTGATGCTCGATGTGATCTATCACTGCTTGAACATTATATTTTTATTTTAGAGAAGAAGTGATGGAAGGAGGGTGGTATCCATAAAATGCCACAAATGGTGTCATTTTTGTTTCAGTATGAAAGGAAGTGTTATACCACCATTCTACCAAGGGTAACCATTTGAACCATTGTGTTTGTTTATCAGAGACAAAGCAACAAAGGTAGCCTTCTAGACATTTGTTCACTATCTCAGTTTGCCCATCAGATTGAGGATGATAGAATGAGATATGCACAAATTGAGTACTAAAACAAGAAAATAATTATGTCTAAAAATGTCTAGTGAAGATGGGATCCATGTCACTTACAATAATCTTTGGGCTGCCATGTAGATTTTAAGCTGTCTCCATGAATGCGGTGGCAATTTTACTAGATTTGAAGGGATGAGAGAGTTCACAAAAGTGTGCTTGGTCAGTCTATCAACAATCACCATGATGACACTCTTTCCTTCAAAATTCGTTAACCTTGTGATGAAATCCATCGAAAACGCCTCCCAGTGCTGAATTGGGATGGCTAATGGTTGTAAACCGCCTAGGGTATTAATTGTTTCCACCTTATTTTGTTGGAAAACCAAACAATCTTCCACAAACCTTTGAACATCAGTTTTAAGGCCATCCCCCAAAAAATCCTTCTTGACTCTATGGTAGGTTTTAAAAAATCCTGAGTGCCCTCCTACTGGAGAGGTGTGCAATTCCAATTGTACCTTTTGTTTGAGTTGGGAGTTCTTACATAAATATCAGTGATCTTTGTACCATAGTGAATCATTTTTCCATGTAAATGTATCTAATGCACTGGAATCCTGCTGCAACCTTTGAATGAGAGTCCACACATTTTTGTCATTCTTCCATTCATCCCTTTCTTCTATTATCCAATTGGTTTGGATGATCGAGATAGCTCATAGAAGGGCCTCAACATCTTCATCCTTTCTTGAAAGTGTATATTCCACAACATTTTTCTTCCCCTTTTTATAAATGATTTCAAAATCATAACCCAATATCTTGGTTACCCATTTTTTTTGTTCTTCTGAAGATAGTATTTGTTCCAAGAAGTATTTAAGACTATCATGATTTGTTTTGACCTTGAAGTGCC
>JZKD02S0511859.1:751784-763474 GCA_000966675.3 Picea glauca | reverse complement strand
TCAGTAATAGAGCAATTATAATCATTTTTAATCAAATAATCCAAGTGTTATATCAATGTACAATTATCATCCAATAATGAGCAATGAACAAATGAACAATCATACACATACACGATACACCAATGTTTTACATGGAAACCCAAAGCGGGAGAAAACCAAAGAATCATTTTTCTTATATGTCTTGAAGAATTACATTCATTGGAAGCAACAACTTCCTTTGTTTTCTAGCTACAACTAGAAGGAGGCTCCAACCCCCTAGTTTCTCACGATACAATCTGAGGGAAGCCCCAACTCCCCAATTATCTGGCTACAACTAGAGGGAGGCTACAACACCTTATGTTCTATGGCTACAACTGAAAGGTGGCTACAACCACATGTCCTTGCCCCGTCCAACCAACTTGAAGTAGAATTAGAATGATGAAAGCACTACCACACTATCACTATGAGATATAGCGTTGTAAACCTGCACCAATAAACATGAACCATGCATGAACCATGCATCAACCTATACCTCAACCTGTAATCAACCTATACCATAAACAAGTGCATCAACCATGCACCAACCTGTACGAAAAAACCTGTAATCAACCTGCACCGTAAAAACGTGCATCCAACCATTTACCAAGTATGTACCAATCATGTGTTAACTACGCATCAACTATGACTCATCAATATGTACCAACATCATCAACTATACACCTCATGTATGTGCCAACTCATCAACTACTTGTCTCAACCATGTACCCAACATGTACCTTAACCAAAAGCCCTCATCAATTTTATCATCCAAATATGATTTTTGAAACTGTAATAGACATGGTGTGTATGATCACATACCTTCAAACCTTCCTTAAATTTAACAAAAAGAGACTAGCATTTTCATCAAGCTTTTCTTTAGTCTCACATAACTAGTTTTGGATTAGTCAACAAACCTAACTTGAAGTAATCATAACTATGTACCTGTAATGAATAAAGAACTAAAACTTATACACAATGTTCGTCAATGTGTTTTATGTAATTCCTTGAGGTGTCACTACTTAGAACCTCTCAGAAAAGGAGTTATAGCAAAAATGACATACCTTGCTGAATTGTGGCTTATTCTAGAAAGAGATCTTGCAGAGCATGCCCCGCACAAAATATTTGTTGAATCAATATGAAAATGTTAAAAAACATACTACATACTGTACTATAAAAAACACATTTGGTATTACTGAATTTGTATCTTTTATGAATAAGTTATGACTTTTTTTACTGAAACAAATGTTTTAGACTAGTTTCGGGACTAGCCACAAACCCTATTTTCCACAGAGTGTCACTCCAAAACTAAAACGACCCACAAGATGAATTTTTACCATATATACTTGTATATGTTTCCTCAATGTCATAGCAATTTCATGGTCTTAATAATTCTAGAAAAAAAATTATTGCGAAAATGGTGAGATGACCTAAAAATAACGTACCTTAGAAAGCATCATCAAAAGAATTTATCCTCCCTTGAATTTTGGCCTTGTTTTCTTCACCTTCCCTATGAAATTAGGCTTATATATCCTTTTTTCACCTCAGACACCTATAAATATTCAATTTTCTCAAGTGTGTTCTAAAATTAGAGAGTCTTTCCTATTATTTATACTCTCCAAGTAGCTTCCTTAAAAACATCTTCTAGGTCACTTTGCCCACTTTCCTTATTTTAGGGTTAACCCACTTCTAATTTATCCATTAAATTTATTATTTAAAAATTTATTTTGTATTCAATTTGAATTATAGTACACTCATCACTTCACTTTATTATTTACCTTCTAAAATCTCTTAAACCACTTTGATTAGTTTGACCTTTTGGGGCTTCTAAATGACATATGAGGGTCCTCCAACTTCATAAGACCATAACTCTCAAACCGTGAGGACTTATGTGACGTTCCACATACCACCAGAAATGGAATGACATGATATCCATATAGAATAGTATTACCTATAAATATATCAAAATTCATATCAGTATCCATCAAACAAACTTGGGTCCATTACCCAAACTTGGGTTCTCCAACTTCTCATGGACATAACTCTCTAACCATGAGGAGTTATGAGATGTTCCACATACCATCGGAAATGGAATGAAAAGAAATATGCATATTGGATTGTTTCAATGAAAAATTCAATGACCTTCATCTCATTATTCCATAATTAAGAATGGGTTATCTAACCATACTTCTAGGATAACTCAATCTGCAAAGCGTCTTCCCGTGAGGGCTTTCACCATAAGGGGACCACTTTGGATTTCATCCATTTTTACTTATTATCAACCATGACAAGACAATAATGAGTCATAGTTAAATCAAACAAACTTAGGTCCATTACCCAAACCTTTGTGATACCGAGATTTCTTCAAGGGTTGACATCCATGACAACCAACCTTAATCAACAATATCCCCCTTTGGCATTGATGGAAACACTCTGATGCAAAAATGAAATTATGCCATGAAATACTGAATTCATCTCACTCATGATCCCCCTAGAAACATGCCTCTCTCCTCTGCATCTCTGTGACCATTTCTCCCCTTGGAACCATGTCTCTGTCCTCTGCATCTGATGAATCTCTCCCCCTTTGTCATCAATGGAAAAGGTATCTTTGCATACAGGGTTTCTCCCCCTGACTGAACTGTCCTCTTTATGGTGCTTCCTCGTGTACATCTAAGACATATAAGATAAGCATTCAAAAGCATTCATTTTGGAGTAGAAATAACTCTGAGTGTTTGGCGAAGATACTGAAAGGCTTCCCATGGAAGTGGTTTTGTAAAGATGTTTTCCACTTGTTCTTTTGTGCCCACATAATCAACTCTGATGTTCTTTTCTTCAACCTGCTCCCGTAGAAAGTGATGCTTGATTGGAATGTGTTTCACCATGGAGTGCATCACTAGGTTATTTGAGATATTGATGGTGCTTATATTATCATAATAGATTGGAATGGGATCATCATGCTCAACATGTATATCTATGAGAGTTTGTTTCATCCAAAGAATCTATGTACAACATGTTGTTGCGGCAATACACTCGGCCTCTACTGTATATAAAGATACTGATGATTTTTTCTTGCTTAGCCATGCTACTAAACACTCACCCAAGTAGAATGTTGCTCCACTGGTGCTTCGTCAGTCATCAATACAACCTTCCCAATATACATATGTATAGGAAATAAGTGATAGATCTTTACCTTTTAGATACCATAATCCAAACTCTTCTATTCCTTTGAGATATTTGAAAATCCTCTTCACTACTAATACATGTGATTCTTTTGGTGCTGCTTGAAATTGTGTCTCTTGTCCAACTACCTGCATTACATATGGTCTGGAGGTTGTCACATATAATAGGTTTCCAATCATTGACTTGTATTGCCTTTGATCTGTAGACTTTGAATCATAATATTTTCTCAACTTGCAACTATTTTGCATGCGAGTGATAACTGGTTTGCATGGGAGTGATAACTGTTTTGCAATCTTGCATTCCAAACCTATTTAACATTTCTCTAATATACGTGGTTTGAGAAATAAAAATTCCTTGGTTTCTTTGACATATCCGAAGTCTCAGAAAGAAGGATAGTTCTCCAAATAACAACATTTCAAATTCATTATCCACATCCTTTGCAAATTTCTGTCTTAACCTGTCATCATCACTACCAAAAATAATATCATCAACATAAACTTCAATTAATAAAATATTACCGTGAATTACCTTGATGTAGAGGTTGTTGTCTGCACTTTCTTTTCTGAACCCTGCCTGTTGTAGATATTTATCCAGTCTAGAGTACCATGCTCTAGGAGCCTGTTTTAGACCATGCAAAGCCTTCTTTAATTTACACACATAATATGCATTATCTGACAAATGAAATCCTCCTGGTTGTTCAATGTAGAATTCTTCTTTAAGTTCCCCATTCAGAAAAGATGATTTTACATCCATCTGATACACTTTAATATTTTTGGAGCATGCATAAGATAAAACAAAATAGATTGCTTCCATTTTGGAAACTAGGGCAAATGTCTTTTCAAAGTCGATTCCTTCAATCTGTGCATATCCTTTACATACCAATCTAGATTTTTTCCTTGTAACATGTCCATCTTCATTCAATTTGTTCCTGAAAACCCATTTTGTGCTGATCACATTCTTATTCTTTGGTCTTGGAACCATTCCCAAGTCCCATTTTTTTCTATTTGATCCAATTCTTCATGCATGGCCTTATTCCAAAATTCATCCTTGTTGGCTTCTTCAAAAGAATTTGGTTCAATTGTAGATAAGAGCGATAGGTGTGCTTGTTCTAGTGAAGGGATTCTTATTCTAGTCTCAACTCCTGCATCTTTGTTTTCAATAATCTAATCTAAAGGATGATTCTTATGTACTCATATGCTAGGTGTCTTTGGAGACACTTGTTTGACTTTCTCTTCTGCGTCTGTCAGATTATCTTCATCTTCCTCTTCTACTTCTTTTTCATCTTTTGCTTCTTCTTCAAAAGGTTGTTCCATTGATTCATTTAATTCTTCCTTTGATTCGGGTCTACCTATTTCATCAATTGTTACATTGATTTTTTCCACAACTTTGTTCAATCTCATATTGCAACACTTGTATTCTTTCATTGTACTTGAGTAACCAACAAGTACTCCTTTGTCCACATGACAGTCAAACTTTCCCTTTTTTCCATATTCTCTTTTGATGTAGCATTTGTTTCCAAAAACTCTGAAGTTCTTCACATTTGTTGGTCTTCCTTTCCATACCTCGTAGGGAGTTTTTTCAGTGTTGTTTCTGAGCATTACTCTGTTTTGAATGTGAAATTTTGTATTCACTACCTATGTCCAAAATATATCTATTAATCTGTAATCGATTATCATTGTTCTATCCATTTCCTCTAGTGTCTTGTTCTTTCTTTCAACAACTCCATTTTGTTGAGGTGTCCTACAAACGAAGAATTGCCTTGTTATTACATGACTGCTGCAGTAGTCCATAAATTCCTTTGAAGTGAAATCTCTTCAATCTCAAGCATTTGATTATTGAATCAATTTCATTTTCAAGAATTTCCTTGTAGATATTAAAGTTTTCAAAAGCTTCTGACTTATTCTTGAGAAATCAAACTGCAGTCATTCTTGTATAATCATCAACTAATAACATAAATTATTTCTCACCTTTTAAACCCTTTTTTGTAGTTGGTCCAACTAGATCAGTGTGCACAATTTTCAGTGGTCTTGACGTTGAATATTCCTTTGATTTGAACTTGGTTTTTGTTTGCTTTCCATGTTGACAATGCTTGCATAAAGTGTTTGTTGGTTTCACAATCTGGGGTATTTCTTTGACTGCTTCTCTTTTGTTGACTTTGACAAGGTTATCAAAATGTATGTGACCCATTCTTCTATGCCATAGCCAACTTTCATCTTTCTTTTGTAGACAACACTTTTCATTTCCAACTTCACTTAACACATATATGTTGCTTGAAGTTATTGTAGCTGTAGCAATAAATTTTATTGAAACTTCTTTTCTTATCTCGTACTTTTGTGAATCGAAAGTAACTTTATGACCTTGGTCAAACATTTTAATCACACTTAGAATATTATGTTTCATATCTTATACTAGTAGAACATATTTAGGCTTTGTATTCTTGTTCCCAATTATGACTGTGTGTAGCGCACCTTTTCTGGCTACCAAGGTTTAAATGCTATTAAAATAAGACTATAACACCACTTTGTACATAACTCATACAAGTATTATAAATCCCATGCATTTAAACAAATAAACACATTCTACACAGAGTATTCATATGAGTTACTTCAATAATTAGCAACTAATAGCATTTCATACTAATTCATATACACAGCAGAAATCATGATAACATAAGCAGTAGAGTCATGAAAAACATGATTAAAACATAATCAGATACTTATATTTTAACAGTGGTAGAATCCACCAACCAAGTGTAGGCCTTTCACGAACCTCCCAGCCTTAGACCACATTGCTCATCAGCTCAGCAGTGGGTCACCCACGAGCTAGGACTAAGCTCCACCCCAAGAGAAGGAATCCTAGGCTAGGTTGAGGTTACAGGGAAAACAACACACAACCACAAGAAAGGGATTCTCCCCAAGGAACCTCCCACTCTCACTGCCCATATACCCTCATTCCCCACATGCCTGTTCCACCCTAAGAGTATACACCTTCTCTGTCACTTGGACAGTCCTTCGACTGTTAATCTCCCTTGCCTTGAGTTATAGGAACAGAACAGATCGGAAGTCTCCGGGCTCTATGGAAGCTACAAGGTTCCTTCAAGGAGTTCTCTCCTTCTTCTGCGCACTCCCTCACCTGGAGGGAGTCGCTCACAGGTGAAACAACCTGTTCTTCCAACTTCAACCACCTCTCTCACCTGGAGAGAGAGAGTTGTACAAACTGTCCAACAAGCCACACAGGATCAAACACTACACGTCCACCACAATCCATGAGAATACAAACATGAACACCCCAAGGCAGCTCCAGACTGGTGCAACAATATAACCAGGCTTAGCAGGGACGAGACTCTTTTGTTTTCTAAATTTGGAAAAATAGAATAGACTCACACTCTAGATTCTCAAGGATGCGTGATGATTCGTCCACGTAGGGGTCGATTCAGACTCCCCAGTTAGAACAGAGAAGGGGTGTACCAACTTTCCAAAACAAACACACACTCTTTCCCCAATCCACGCAGGCCTCTCATTCAGGGAATATGCACACCAGTTTTCTCAGGGCCAGACACAGACTTTTCGAATCACAGGGACACATGAAGGTTCTATGTAGGAGTCGAGTTGGTATTACTATCTACGGCTCCGTACGCATTCAAACAATTGGGTAGAATGGGGGAGGAACCCTTCTCATGGATCACCCTGGCCATTTTATTCGCATGCGTTAGGGTTGACACTTGTCACCCATGAAACTGCATGAATTCCACCATCACGCATCTCCCTTGTATGTTCTCCCCTTGCCAGAAACTTAGGATAAAACATAAAATGCACATGTCTTTTGGGATAATATTAAAATATTATTCCTAGGCTTAAGACCCCTAGGCTTAGCCCCTAGGCTCAACACTTAGCCTCTTTTCCCACCTTCCAGCCCCTAATTCCTTGCCCACTCTATGGATTCTTAGGGCCCCTTCACTCATTCATCATGGTCGGTCTGCACATAGTGGTGTTTATATTTTATTAATTGTTCTGCGTGATTACATATACAACAACAAGTTGTTGGCCTTCAACACTCAGGCTCCCTGGCCTAACAAACACATAAGCCTCCAGATTATAAAAAACTTTGCTCACCAGCCTATAAAACATAATTACAATTCCTTTCATAACATGGTTTACAACGGGGCTTGACCTTGGGGACACTACAATCCCCCTCCCCTTATTTTTGTACTGTCCTCAGTCCAACTTTACATAGCATCTGCAAGCTTTTCAAAAAATTTCAAAAAGATGCAGGTACTCTGCTCGCATAACATCTGCATGCTCCCATGTTGCATCCTCAGGACCGTACCAGGTCCACTGGACCTTTACAAGCTCTATGGCTCGATTCCGAAGCTGTTTGCTTTTCCTGTCCAATATGCATACAGGATGCAGTTGCAGGACACCTTATGGTTCCACCTGAATCATATTCCAATCGATGACATGATTAGCATCAGGTACATATTTCTTAAGCAGTGAAACATGAAACACATTATGTATAGGCATAGATACAGGTAATGCAAGCATGTATGCAACTGGCCCAATCCTTTCCAGGATCTCAAATGGCCCACAAAATCTTGCTGCCAACTTGGTGCAACTTTCTAGCTTCAGGGAACTCCTGTTAGTTTTCACTTTCAGGAAAACATGATCACCCACTTTGAATTCTATATGGGTTCTGTTACTATCAGCGTAACGTTTTCGTCTGTCCTGGCCAACTTTAGATTACGTTTAATTTTTATTATTTGATCTTCCATCTCTTTGAGTAGCTCAGGCCCAACTACTACTCTGTTAGCTGGATTATCCCAGCTCACTGGAGTGTTACACTTTTTTCCATAAAGCACTTCGAATGGCCTCATCTTCAATGATGCATGATACCCATTATTGTAGGCGAATTCTACCAAATCTAGGTAGTCTTCCCACCTTGATGGTTTATCCATCACATACATTCTCAACATGTCTTCTATTACTCTATTCACTCTCTATGTCTGTCCATCAGACTCGGGATGATACGTTGCACTAAAGTTCAGATTCATTCCGAATCCTTTGAACAATCCTTTCCAGAAATTCGAAGTGAATTTTGGGTCCCTGCCAGACACAATTGTCTTAGGTATTCCGTGCAAGCATGCAATTTCTTTTAGGAAAATATCAGCAACATGTGCTGCCCTGTGGGTGGTTTTTAGTGGAATCAAATGGGCAGATTTAGTAAGCTTGTCCACCACTACCATGATTGAATCATGCTTCTTTCTTGTTCTAGGTAGTTCGATGATAAAAACCATTGTTAGCATGTCCCATTTCCATTCAGGAATAGGTAAAGGCTACAGCAACCCTGTTGGGTGCCTGTGCTAGGCCTTTACCTTTTGGCACTTCATACATCTGGCGATGTATTCAATGATTTCTTTCTTCAAACCCGGCCAAAAATAATGGCCTTTGACTGCTTCCATAGTCTTCTGATAACCAGGATGTCCAGCATAAGCCACGTTATGCATCTCCTTTAGAATTTCCATCTTCAATTCTCGGACATTGGGTACATACACTCTGTTTTTATACAGAAGTAAACCATCAATTCCCAAGGTGTAACTTTCCTTGGTTTGTGGTATCTCACGCTGCTCTAGCTTTGCTACAAGACTTTTGTACTACACATCAATATTTGTAGCTTCCAAAATTATGTCTTTCATCTCTGTCCAGTACATGCTAATGGCTGTAGCATGTAATTCATGCACTTTTCTGCTGAGTGCATCAGCCACCTTATTTTCTTTCCCTTTGATATGCTTGATATAAAAATCATATTCACATAGAAACTCTAGCCATCTGATTTGCCTAGCATTTAAGGTTGGCTGATCAAATAAATACTTTAGACCGTTATGTTCTGTTCTCAATTCGAATCTCTTTCCCATGAGGTAATGTCTCCATTTCCTCAAGGCGTGGACGATTGGTGCCAACTCTAAATAGTGAGTGGCATAATTCTTCTCATGCTCCTTCAACTTTCGGGATTCATAACAAATTACAAATCCCTCTTGGCTGAGAACTCCTCCCAACCTCTCCTTACACACATTTGTTCACACTACGTAATCCTTGTTTGGATCTGCAATCTTCAGGATTGGAGCATTGGTTAGTAGCTGCTTCAATCACTGGAAGTTTCTCTCACATTCTTCAGTCCACTGGAACTTCTTCTCCTTCCTTTGCAAGGAAGTGATATAATGAGCTATCTTTGAGAATCCAGCTATAAACCTCCTATAGTAGCCTGCCAAACCCATAAAATATCTAACTTCTACCACATTCCTTGGCATTGGCCATTCTCGAATGGCCTGTACCTTTTCATGATCCACAACGATCCCTTATTTATATATAATGTGTCCCAAGTAATGGATATGCCTTTGGTAAAATGAGCACTTGCTTAGTTTTGCGTATAAATAGTGTTCTTTCAACACCTGCAACACCATTCTCAGCTATTGTTCATGTTCTTCCTCTGTCTTGGAATACACCAAGATAACGTCCAGGAAGACTATGACAAACTTGTCGAAATAATCTCTGAACACTCCATTCATTAAGCCCATGAAAACAACAGGCACATTGGACGGCCCAAACGACACCACCATGAACTCATAATGATTGTACCTTGTTCTAAAGGTGGTCTTGATGATGTCCTCATCCTTTATTCTCACTTGGTGGTATCCAGATCTGAGGTCTATTTTTGAAAATATTTTTGCATCCTTCAACTGATAAAAAAGATCATCAATCCTTGGCAGAGGATACTTGTTCTTGACAGTGACCTTATTCAACTGCCGAAAATCAATGCACAACCTCAACGTCCCATCTTTCTTCTTCACGAATAGGACTGGGGCTCCCCAAGGTGACACACTAGGGAGAATGTAACCTTTCTTTAGTATCTCTTCGAGCTTCAATTGCAACTCTTTTAGCTCTAGCGTACTCATTCTATAAGGAGCCTTCGAAACTGGAGCTGCTCCAGGCATCAAATTTATAGAAAAATCGATTCCCCTCTTCGAAGGTAGTCCAGGTACCTCCTGAAATATGTCCTTGAATTCTTTGAGTACTTTATGGTCTTCCAGATTCGAGACTTTATCTATGTATGCTTCTTCCACCCGAGATGCATATAATTGATAGCCTTTCTGGTAACATTTCTTCAGCTGCATGGTTGAGATTTACCTAACATCCGCGGCTCTGGGAATTCCTTGGACTGTTACCGGAGTTCCCTCTTCGTTCAGGCAGGTAAACCTCTTGTTATGGCAATACAGAAGGGCATGGTGTTGGTCCAACCAGTCCATCCCAATTAAGCAATCGTATGATCCTAAAGGTAGAATGTTCAGTTCAGCCTTAGTTCTCATTCCTTTCATGTCCACTAAACAGGACTTAACCAATTAAGTGACCTTCCTCTTGGTCCCTGTGGCCAACTGCACTAACCAAGACTTCTCATGTTTGATTCTTGTTAGATGAAAACTTTCCACCACTCTAGGATCTACATAACTATGGCTAGCCCCTAAATCAATTAAAATAACAAGTGGTCGGTTGTTGATCATACCTTCCACTTCAATCATGTGTGATTGAAATTATTCTTACTTGTTGTCTAGGGCTGCGTAGATCCTTGGTATTCTGTTGCCCATATCCTCCACTGTTTTATCTTGCTGAACAGTATGGACAGTTCTTGCTTTGTATTTTCTGGGGGGGTAGTCTATGTACCTGTGATTCCCTTTACAGCCCCAACACTCCATAGGTGGGAGTCTTGAAACCTACTCACTCCCTTCAAATTTCCTGGGCTCTCTAGAAGATGACTGTCCCCAAGGACTGTTTATGAAAAAGGAAGGCTTGTTTCCCTTCTGCCTCTATTCCTTCTTGAAATTCCTCTGATCATTCCAAGCCTTCCGAAGGATGGGCCTTTCTCCTTGTTGTTCATACAATCATTTTTCCTTTCTTGTTTTTTCTTCCATGGTCTTAGGATCATATTATTGAATCTTGTCACTCATGGAAGGTGGCAGTCCACTCAAATATCTCTGAATCTTGACAGCCTCATCTTTGATGAATGGAACATACTTCAGTAGTTCTAGGAAACTTCATTCATACTCATCAATAGTCATGCTTCCTAGCTTGAGTTCGAAGAACTCCTTCATCTTTCTGTCATAGTATCTTTTAGTCAGGTATTTCTTCTTGAAATACCTCTTAAATTCCTTCCAAGTGACCTCTTTCTCTCTGATGTGCTGCACTTGCACAAACTGATCCCACCACATGGATGATTTTCCTTTTAGTTGGTACATTGCAATTCTTCCTTCTGCATGGGAAGAATAATTCTGCAGTTGGAAGTATTTCTTCATGCCAAGCAACTAGGTCTCTGCATATTCCCCCTTCTTATGTTCTCCATCGAATGTTGGAGGTTTAATCTTATTCATCTCCCCTTTCAATTCCTCCTTTCCAGATTTTCGATGTTTTCTGGTAGGGGATGGGCTTGAACTACTGTGTGTCTTCCTGTCA
>JZKD02S0511859.1:707790-744807 GCA_000966675.3 Picea glauca | reverse complement strand
ATAGAATAGTATTACCTGAAAATATATCAAAACTCATACCATTATCCATCAAACAAACTTGGGTCCATTACCCAAACCTGGGTTCTCCAACTTCTCATGGACATAACTCTCTAACTGTGAGGAGTTATGTGATGTTACACATACCACCAAAAATGGCATGAAAAGAACTATCCATATATGCTAGTTTCACTGAAAAATTCACTAACCTTCATCTCATTATTCCACAAATAAGCATGGGTTCTCTAACCATACTTCTAGGCTCAATCCAAAAAGCATATTCCCATGAGGGATTTCACCATAAGGGGGCCACTTTGGAGTTCATCCATTTGTACTTATTATCAACCATGACAAGACAATAATGATTCATCTTTAAATAAAAAAAACTTGGGTCCATTACCCAAATCTTTGTGCTACCAGGATTTCTTCAAGGGTTGACATCAATGAAAAACAACCTTAATCAACAGTTTCAACTATGAAAGAATTGGACAGTTTGATAACAAATTTCCCTGTCCCAAGTCAGAGGAAAATGGTGAAGAAGTTCACAACCAAAAAAACCAATACAAGAATAAATTTTATAAGAAAAATAAAAACGTCTACTCTAAAGATCACATCAAATCTTCAAACATGAGTGAAGATGAGAATTCAGAGCTTCTATTTATGGGAATGCATAATCAAAATAACGATGTAGATGATGAATAAAATTCTTAATTTGAAGGAGAAGTGAACCTAAAAGAAGAAATTATTAGTGCTCTAGAGGAACTAATAAAGTATAAAAACAAGAACAAGCTACTTAGGGCACAACTTCAAGACTTTTAAGAATCACATCAATAAAAAGAAATAGATGTATTAAGAACTATCAAAGAATTAGAGAAGATCATCTGTGATTTAAAATATCATCTCCTAGAAGCTAGTAAAATTGAAGAAGTAATTTTAAAACAACTTAGTGAAAAAAAACAAGCATGTGAGAAACTAGAATCTGATATTAAGTTGCTAAAAAGTGAACATGAGAAAGAAAAGAAGGGATCAAAATTTGGAAATAGTTCAAAGATATTGGATGGAATTCTCAGTAGTCAGAGGTCACCAAACAACAAGACCAGTTTAAGATACACCCAAGACTCAATTTCTACATCACAAGGATCTTTCAAAAGACCAATCAGTTATGTATATGCTCTAAAGAACTCCTTGAGAAGAGAATATAATAAAGAAAAAATGATGCCATTGAAAATTGTTCCACATAAACATAAATCAACATTCCCTACTAAAGTAAAAAATGACAGGAATAATACAATCACCAGAAGGAATCCCCCTAATAAATATCTATTTATTGGATATTGTTACACTTGCAATAATTTTGGTCATAAGGAAGTACACTGCAAAGCTTATGGACAATACAACAATAAAAATATCCAAAGATATAAGAACAATAGCTAGAATACAAAGAAAAGAAACTACAACTCATTTGCTCTTTTGCAAAACTTCAATATTGAATGTCAAAAATGCAACAACTACGGTCATAAAACCAGAGAGTCTAGATTACCAATGCAATCCTTAAAGATGGGAAACCCTAAGAACGGAATAAGAAGATATGAAAAATAAAATCTGAAGTACTAAGAAATAAAGATGATGAATATATTGCTCCTGAAATTGATGAAGTTAATAATAGGAGATTATTGGTTAAAACTTCTAATAAAGAATATAATTATCAAAGCTATGCATATAAAGTAGATCAAGCTCAAGACAAGAAAACTCCTAAATAAAAATCTGACATTATTCCAGAACTTGATAATGTCATACAAGTAGATTATCCATTACCCAAAAAATGGAAAATAAAAATGGAAAATTGTAAAAACAATGATAAAGAAGCTTATGGTGCACAAAATAGTGATGATGATGATGAATCTTCAATAGTAGAACAACCAGAAGAATTGAGTGATGATGATCTCAAAATTTTTCCAATGCTATTTTAATGATCCAATGAAAATCCTTCTCAAAAAAAAAAAAAATAGAAACAAAGAAGGGAAGGAGAAATTAGGGAAGACTTAAAAATTGTTCATGTTGATACTCTTATGAGATTTGAGGCACAAAAAAATGAATAGATAACTAGAATCATCGAAAGAATCATGGTTTGATGGTATAACTCTATGAAGGTTCTGACATGGTTTATTGCAAGTCTTCATCTACCTAGGAATGACGCAGGTTATGTATTCTCTCAAGTAAAGTCATGTGATATGATCATGCATTAGTCCCAAAGTGGTTATAAGTGGACAAACCCTAAATGGAAATTAGTATGTTGTATATAGTGGTATACATGGAATCTTGTAGAGATGACAAGGGGAGATACCTGGTCAGGAAGAACTACCCTTTTAGAAAAAACACAAGAGAACAATCAGGGGTAGAGAGAGAAGATTGACAGGGGGAGTTATTCTATTATGGAAGGTAGAGCACGATTGCAGGGGGAGTTACCCAATTTCAGATTTTGGTTAGCAACATACATACAAACAAAGATTAATAATATGGGGAGAAACCCTTTACCATTGATGTCAAAGGGTGAGAGTAACCTAAAAAGAGAGAAGCATCATCAAATGGGGAATTTGTGTATGAATTTAGTGTGTTTCCCTCAATGGAAAAGGGGCGATTGTTGGACATATTGTCATTGATGTATTTTCATTGATGTCAACAATCGATGTCATTATGATGTGATGATGATTTTTTATGAAAAAAATGTAGAGGAATTTACCTAAAGCTAAGGAGAGGAAGCGTATTAGATTTCATGAGATCAACACAATGAAGAAACACCATAGGTTTCAAATTCCCAACAATTCAATGATCTCAATCAGTTCGAATCCAAGTAAAAAACCAAAAATATTAGAAGGGAAAGCACATTGCAGTGATGATGAGTTTTTATGAACAACATGCAGAGGAATATACCAAAAATATTAGAAGGGAAAGCACATTGCAGAAACGCGATCAAGATTGAAATACCCAGAATAAAACTATAAGAGAATCGAGGGAGAATCATGTCCATTGATGTAGATGTCAAGACAAACCAGGACCGTCATATCTAGGACTTAAAGAGGAGGACCTTCAGATCAACATTCGATTAAGTCATGATCATCGTATCTCAGTAAGGGAAGATGAATGGTGGGAACCATTGCAGGATACAAGGGTTGGAGTTAACGATCATGCAAGCTTCAGTTCTGAAATAGACACCAACCATCGATCATCACTTGCCAATAGATGTAGGGTTGGAATTGTTTCCACTACCCCAGAAGCCCGAAATCCAGGAAGCCCGGAGTCATGAATAATTGAATACCCAAAGAGCAAAGCTCCTTTTTTCCTAAGTCCACAGTCATAGCTCTTGGACTTATGAAAATCTATCAAAGAAGAAAGTGTTAATATGCACTCCAATAGAATTATTTTGGGAGTTATATTGACCGTCCAATCAAAATAAAATGGAAGAATAGGATAATAAAGGACAAAGGAATGATATCCTGAATAGACAAAATCCCAACAATCGTTGGATCATATTAAGTTTTTCACATCAAAGAAGGATCGTTAGATAAATTCAAGTTAATCGAGGTTTATTCGGGGAATCTAACTTTGGGAGAATTGAGAATTGGGAATGAATAACCCAAAGTCCCGAAGTCCAAAATGAATCTATACAATTAATATAGAATTGATCACAGTCATTCGATCAAGGATTCACGAGATCCCGAATAGTCGAATTCGCGACGACCATTGGATATTGTTAAGACTTTCGCGTCAAAAATGGATCATTAGATGAAGTCAAGTTCCTCTAGGTTTAATCAGGGAATTTTAATTTGGGAGACTTGAGAATTGGGAACAAATAAATCAAAGTCCCGAAGGATGAAATGAATCTATACCATTGATCTAGAACTGATCACATTCATTGGATCAAGGATTCACGAGATCCCAAATAGTGGAAATCCCAAAAACTGTTGGATCATGTTAAGATTTTAGTGGAAAATATGGATCATTAGATGAATTGAAGTTACTCAAGGTTTAATTGGGGAATATCACTTCGGGAGAATTAGGAAGTGGGAGAGAAAAACCCAAATTCGCGAAGGCCAAAATGAATCTATACAATTGATCTAGAACTGGTCATAGTCATTAGATCAAGGATTCAGATGAACCTACGACCGTTAGATCTAGGAGTACATGTTCCACATTAAGAGATCCATGTCAGCAAGGAAACATGGCACTATCTAATGGTGAGAAGTATCTAGGTCTAGTTGGAAATTTAGGTACACATAAGTCACAAATCTAAGTGACATGTGGCATCCACTCAACCAGTGCCAAGTTAGTAGTGGCATCAACAAGTTACGTCACTCCAGGAGATTGTCCTTCGAGGGAAACTAGAAACTACCTAAAGTGTCAAAGGCCAAAGTCAATGATAACTTTTGATCTAAGATCCTCTATATTCTCAGATGACCATTATATCAAAACATGACATAAGCACTCCCATGTCAACTACTACGGTGGAAATTGGAACAGTAATTACCTAGACCTTTGAAATTATGAAGTCTCGAAGTAAATAGTGGTCATCCATCTAAACCTTTGATTAATTCACAGTCGCTGGATTAATAAGTGGAAGGATAATTAAGGATTGAAGCTAGAATGTTGATTTGGTTCCAGGATTCATGCTAAACATTGGATCAATCCTGATGAGAAGTGAATGAGAACCATCCACTCAACTATAGATCAAGTCATGGATGTCAATCTATTTGAAACCTATGGACAAGATAGGATCATCCATATATGGAAGAAAAAATATCAACCATATGATATACTTCAGCTAAATGTACTTCAGAAGGTTGAAAGATTGCATAGGATGGATGTTTTGAAGTAAATAATGGTCGCCCATCTCAATGTTTGATTAAGTCATAGACGTTGGATTAAGAAGTGGAACGATAGTGTAAGGATCAAAGATAAACTATTGATTTGGTTCCGAGAATGATGTTAACCATTAGATCAATCCTTTTGAGAGGTAACCACTTCGGGGAGTTGAAAATCTAGATGATTATATGAGATAGAAATCGCTTGAAGGTAGAAGTACCATAGGACTAGGTTCCATCCCCCGGTCATTATGAACACATAATCCATGAGGCACTGGGTACATTGCTTAATTAATAAGCCACAGTTTTGCGCATATGGTCACATGTAAATGGTTTGAAGGAAGAACCAATACAGGATTCGATTTATACAATATTTGCAGAGACATGGAATCGAGTTAAAATAAATCGATCCACACATGTGATTGATTTATGAAAATCACTCTCACAAAATTAAAATCCTTCACAATAATGTTTGAATAATAACAAAGATTATTGTTAATTTAAAATGAAGAGGTGCGAGGGTACAAACAGAGGGACACAATGCTTCATAACTCACACCAGTTGGAAGAGTATATAAACAAGAAAGAATGGTGAGAAGGAAGTGTCTATGAAGTCTAGATCAGAAGATAAAAAAAACAATAGAGTCCAAGGAGAAGAACCGATGATTCTTATGAAGTGGGGTTTGAAGGGAGGAGTAGATAAGGATTCATATCCTTTACTAAGTAAGTGTAATTTAAGGGAGTTGGTGCATCTTAGGGTTGGTACTCTAAATATAAGTGAGTTGGTGCTTCCTAGGGTTGGTTCCCTAAAAACAAGGGAGTTGGTGCTTCGTAGGGTTGGTTCCCTAAAAACAAGGGAGTTGGTGCTTCCTAGGGTTGGTGCCCTAAATATAAGGGAGTTGGGGCTTCCTAGGTTTGGTTCCTTGAAAAATGGGATTGGTGTGTAACAACCCTAATTAACTATGTAATTATCATGAATGATAAATATTAATTTAATTAATTATCAAAATATATTAATGAGTCTTTATTATTTAATTATTAAAATGTGGGTGAAGTAATTGTTGGCATGTTTACAAGCAGAGTGTGCTTGTCATTGATGGAAAGATCAGAGTGTGCAGTGATGGCCAAATATGAACAACGTAAGCTCAGGAGGATTAGCGCAGAGTCGCACACAGTGCATAGATGTGCGCCAGGGACGATGTTAAGTCATTGCCAAAGCTCAAGAGAGATAGTGTACTCAGGTTCTTAGATGGATCAAAGGTTGAGGCCTTTGACACTTAGAAATTATTCCATGTTAGGAGGACGTGTAATGATGCAGGAGCATCGTCAACGTCAAGCGAGTGTGGGGAAAGCGCCAACACATTTTGAGCACATGATAAATTGTTTAAAACTTCTGAAGATATGATGCACCAAACTTAAATGTGATAGTTAAGAAGAGGTGTACTTATATATTGTAAAGGACCTTGAGTGATCCGCTCTCATCCATAGTAGGTAGAAATCATTTATGTTAGTAGGTAGCTTTGAATTCTCACAGTTAACAGTTTTAGGAGTGGAGGGAAAACGGATATAGACACGCTCATTGTGTATTGTAACAAAGAAGGAGAATGCCAATTGAGAGCAGAGTAGTGAAGAACATTTCCAAGAAAGAGAAGAGAGCATACAGAGTTGAAACAGAAAGAACCTGTGTTTGAGAAAACACCCATGTATAGAGGTTTGAGTTAATAGAAGAAGTCTTTAATTCAGATTCATGGCGTAGTGTTTGTTTCTTGTATGCATATGCTGAATGGTATGTTCATGGTTTTAATCTTCCTGTCATGCAATTGATTTTATGCTATGTATGAGTGATTTCTTGATTAAATGTTTGAAATATGAGAGGAAAGGGTAAATGGAAATGAGTTTCAATTGTTTCTCTGTCTGAGTAAGTATTCCTGCAAGAAGTGCAGTTGGATTGTCCACAAGGTGTGCATTGACAAAGGATTTAGAGATTTGTCTCTGGAATTCTCAGACAGGATAGCTTTTGTTCTCATTTCCTTTGAAGGGAAAGATTTGACACAGAAGTCATGTAAGGTGTGCACAGACCAAGCTTAAATCTAGGGTTTGAAACCTGATAAGCTATTGAAGGACTGTCCCTGTAGGGAGTGCGTGGAGTCGAAGGTGTTCAACATTGGAGTGTTTGAAGGTTTCCGCAAGGAATGCGTGCAAGAGGTTCTTGAAAGGCTGGAAGTCATGGAAGACCTCCGAAGGATTTGAATCCACTAAATCGTTGAAGGGAAGAGATGAACAGACAAAATCCTGTGTAGAGGATTAGTGAAAAATCCTACCAGGCGTCTGATCTGGTAGAGAAGCAAGGAGGTTATGGCTGTGTCCAGAGTTTCAAGCTCGGGAGATCGTGAGCCATTGGATTCTCACCTAGGTACCCGTCAGCTGTCCGATCTGACAGGAGTTGCATGGGATTTAAACCCTCTCAAGATGAGTGAAGTTTTCGAAAGGTATCAGGATACCGAGGTGTCATAATTCAGAATATCGAAAGTCCTATGGATAAGAGATTGGGTAAATCCACAGTGAAAACCATGAAACAAATCAGAACTGTCCACCTGTTGGGACACGTGGCAAGGATCGAGAGCCATCGACATCTTGGAAGTCTAGAGACCATGAGTTTGAGACCTTTTGAGTCTTGAAACAATGAAAGGATGATATTCATTGACCTAAGGAAGGATGTGTGTCGCACGATCATCCAATTCAGAGATCGGAACATCGGGACTCACATAAGTGAGCGGTTTGATTTTGCATTTGGCGAAGTCCAAGGTTTGATCTAAACCTTCCATCCATTTGGGATGCATGTCGGAAATCCAAGAAGTCGAGGTTCGGTGTTTTGTGAATCTTGAAGACAGGAAACACTTACATTTCGGAAATGTGAAATCTGAAATCCTGATAAGTTGGAAAGTTTCATCGGGAGAGGGCCAACAGTCATCATACCGGGAAATTGGAATTTGAGAGATGAAAGAATCGAGGACAAATGCATTTCGGCATTTGAAACCCCGAAGTTCTGAGGGAGATTCAGAGCCGTTGGTTTAGTAGAGGATCATGGTCGTTGATCGTGTTTATGGTGGAAGGGGTTCCTAGTTGACGTCATATTGGGATTCGGAGGATTGGGGATCCTGCGGACAAGAGGTCCAATACATTTCAACATTCGAAGAACCGAAATCCCGAAAGGAGATAGGACTGCGGTCATATAAAAGGGAGGTCATATGGACCCAAAATTCTAGCCAGGGGACTAGCGGAAGTTGAATCATCTCAGGATATCGGAGATTGGGAAATAGGAAAGGCAAATGTTTGCGACATCGGGGATTGTGAAACCCCGAAGCCCGAAATTTTATTTTTCTATTGTGAACGGAAAAGATATCGTGCCTAAAGGTTGTAAGGAGCAGAAAAGCCTCGTGGGTTGATTTTATTAGAGATTTTGGGGAGGGATCAAAGAGCCTCTTCTGCTCGAAGGTGGAATTTATAATGATCCTTAAGAATGGGAGGTCAGCGCAGAGGCCTTTGTTGAGGCAGAGGGTGCGTCTGCATTAGGTTTGGTATCAAAGACCAGAAAGGATTCTTTGCTTTCTGTAGTAAGGAAAAGGTAAATTTCACCATGTCACCAAGAATAAGGGACATGCAAACACCTGATCCACCAGATGAAAGGGAAATACCAAGAAGAAGAGGTAGGCAGATGCCTGACCCAACCATAGAAAGAGAGATGCGTGATTTACACACCAGACTTGAAGACATGGAGACAGCACAGAGACGCATAGTTAGTGCTGGGGATATTAGTGATTCTGAAAGTGAAATTGAGGCTGAACAAGAATAAGAAGTTTCAGCAGAAGATGCCGCAAATGAACACTTGATTAGAGCTATCGCAAGGATGGGTGCCAGGGAAAAAATGGACATCCCAGTTTATGAAGGAAACCTGGATGTTGAAGAGCTTCTAGACTGGATTAGATCCCTAGACACATACTTTGACTATGAAGATATCGAGGAATACAAGAAGGTCAAGCACGTTGTCACAAGATTGAAGGGACATGCAACATTGTGGTGGGATGAACTACAAGCTGACAGATTCTGCAAAGGCAAGAAGAAGATCAAAAGCTAGGATAGAATGATCGTGAAGATGAAGGTGAAATTCATCCCCAGGGATTATCAAATTACTCTATTCAGGAGGATGCAAAACCTAAGACAGAAGCTGATGACAGTGAAAGAATACACTGAAGAATTTTATAGGCTGAACATCAGGGTAGGTCATCAGGACAGTGATGATGAAAAGGATGCCAGGTACATGAATGGCCTGAGATATGACATTCACGATGAGATGAGCATTGTAACCATCCAAATGGTGGAAGATGCTTATCAGATAGCTATAAAGGCTAAAGAGAAGCTAAGCCGAAAGTAGGGTCAAAGAGGCCGAGGCAGAAGTCAGCCCAAAGGAAAATCAGTTGCCCAGAGTAAATATCAGAAGCCCAAGGAGGACTAGAAGAAACCTCAAAATCAAAATGAGAGAGGTGGAAGCTCACAGTGAGGGAAATATGATGAACAAAGAGGACAACATACTAAGCAAAGAGGATATTATGCTGATAATAATACTTTTCCTCGTACTAGAGGTAGAGGAAGCGGAAGAGGTGGAGTGATAAAATGCTTCACATGTGGAAAGAATGGACACAAATCTTATGAATGTCTAGATAAAAAGAAAGAGGGTGGAGAGACTCACATTGCCGAAGCAAAAAGGTGAGATGTTGAGGCAGAATATGCTGAAGGCGGAAGATCGTTGATGATGTGGAAAGTTCTTTTGACACCAGAGAAGGAGGTGGAGAGTTCAGCCCAAAGAAATAGAATTTTTCGGATTTCTTGCAAAACCAAGGACAGAGTGTGCAAGGTCAGTGTGGATAGTGGTAGCATAGATAATCTCGTTTCAATGGAGATGGTAGAAAATCTAGAGCTGGGGACGAGTGAACAACCAAGTCCATATAGAGTTTCATGGTTACAAAAGGGACATAAGGTAAATGTCACTAAACAATGTTTAGTTGAATTTAAGATAGGAGGATATAATGATAAGATAATCTGTGATGTTATTCCTATGGATGTTTGTCATCTATTGCTGGGTAGACCGTGGAAATATGACAGGAATGTGATTCATTATGGGAGGATGAACACATACACCCTAGAAAAGAATGGGAGAACTCATATGTTGCTTCCAATCAAAGATAAGGAAGTGCAACCTGAAGTAAGTAATACTATACTTCTCATGAGTGGGAAGGAACTCCTTACCGAGGTCAAGAATAAGGAGGAACCGTAGTTCATTCTGGTCAGAAAACCGAGAATTGTTTTGACCAGCACAAGAGTAGACAATTTACCAGAAGAGGTTCAGGAACTATTGGAAGAGTTCACTGACATAATAGTGGAAGAACTACCTCGTTTGTTGCCACCAATCAGAAGTGTGAGTCACCATATTGATCTCATACCTGGAGCCAGTTTTCCAAATAAATCCGCGTACAGACTAATGCCACAAGAGAATGAAGAGGTCAAAAGACAAGTCCAGGAATTGTTGGACAAAGGGATGGTTAGAGAAAGCTTGAGTCCATGTGTTGTTCCAACAGTACTCAGTCGAAATAAAGATGGAGGTTGGAGGATGTGTATTGATTCAATACACATTAACAAGATAACCATCAGGTATAGATTTCTGTTTCCAAGGATGGATGATTTGATGGATTGCTTAAGTGGAGAAAAATATTTTTCGAAGATTGATTTGAAAAGTGGTTATCACTAGATTCGTATGAGGGAAGGTGATGAAAACATTCAATACTAACGAAGGGTTGTATGAATGGATTGTTATGCCATTTATCTTAACAAATGCGCCAAGTACCTTTATGAGGTTGATGAACGAAGTCCTGAAAGAATTCATCGGGAAATTTGTCATTGTGTATCTGGATGACATACTGATTTTCAGTAAAACAAAGGCAGAGCATCTAAAACACTTAGCTATGGTGATGAAGAGATTACAACAAGAGAAACTGTTGATAAACATGAAGAAATCCTCATTCATGAAGACATAACTCATCTATTTGGGCTTTGTTATTTATGCAGATAAATTGAGGATGGATCTAGATAAGGTGGAAGTGATCAAGAATTGGCCATCACCGAAGAACATATTTGAGGTGAGAAGTTTTCACAGATTGGATAGTTTCTACTGGAAATTCATCAGGAATTTCAGTGGAATTAGTGCACCGATGATGGACACAGTGAATAAAAGACACAAATATTTTCAATGGACAGAATAGGCTGAGAAGAGTTTTAATCTGTTGAAGAGGAATATTACGGAACAACCAATTCTGGTGTTGCCGGATTTCCAAAATACATTTCAAGTGAAATGCGATGCAAGTGGGTTTGCAATCAGGGCAGTCTTGAGTCAAGAAGACAGTTCAATAGCATAATTCAACAAGAACTTGAATGAAGCTAAAGTGAAATACTCCACTTATGATAAGGAATTTTATGCTATTATACAAGCATTGAAAAAATGGAGGCATTACTTGATCCCGAAGGAGTTTGTCTTATACAGCGATAAACATGCATTTCAGTTTGTGACTCAATAGGAAAAGTTGAATCAGAGACATGTTAAATGGGTTGAGTATATGCAAAATTTCACTTTTGTAATTAAATATTTTTTGGGTACTTCTAACAAAGTTGCGGATGCTTTGAGCAGAAAGTTTTTTCTATTGCAGTAGTTCAAAGTCAAAACATTGGGTTTTGATGACCTCAATGACATGTACAAGGATGATCCAGAGTTTAAAGAGGTGTATGAAGCAACTGAGAATCCAATTCTCAGAGACAAAAGCCAATGGATAGAATACATGATCCAGGAAGGATTACTGTTTAAAGGTAATCAACTTTGTATTCCAAAATGCTCCATGAGGGAGAACCTACTGAAGGAGAAACACAGTGGAGGATTAGAAGGACACTTTGGTCACGACAAAACATTCACAAAGTTGAATGAGTCATATTTTTGGCTAGGAATGTGAGAAGACGTCAAAATATTTGTAGATAAATGCAGAATTTGTCAGCATTTGAAAGGAAAGAGACAGAATGCAAGGTTTTATCAACCATTGCCCATACCTGAGAGGCCATGGGATGCAGTCAGCATGGATTTCATATTGGGGTTGCCAAAAACACAAAGAGGGTTTGACTCAATCTTTGTGGTGGTGGATAAATTTTCCAAAATGACACACTTCATTCCATGTCAGAAAACCAATGACGCAACTCACATTGCGAATCTGTTTTTCAATGAAGTCATTCGACTTCACGGCTTACCAAGGAGCATAGTTTCAGATCAAGACACTAAGTTCATGGGGCACTTCTGGAGAAGCTTATGGAAGAAGTTGGGAACAAATTTATCATTCATTTCAGCTTATAAGACTTAGACGGATGGACAGATAGAAGTCGTAAACATGAGTTTAGGAGAGTTGTTGAGGAGCTTGGTGACAGAACACCACAGCCAGTGGGACAACATATTACCACAGGTGGAGTTTGATTATAATGATTCAATCAACAGAAGCACAGGATGAAGTCCATTTCAAATTGTTTATGGCATGCAGGCGAGAGGAATTTCTGAGCCGAGAGATTCAACACAGATTGCAACTAGGAGCGCTAGTGCAGAAGATTTGGCAGAAGCGATGAAAGAACTTCACAACCAGGTGAAGGAGCATTTACAGAAATCGAGCCAAGAATATAAACGAAGAGCTGATCAACACAAAAGAAAACTTAAATTTGAAGTTGGTGATTTGATTCTGTCACACCTGAGAAAGGAAAGGTTCCTGAGAGGACCATATAATAAACTGAAGATGAAGAAGATCGGACCATGTAAGATCTCGAAGAAATTTGGGGCAAATGCTTATGAGATTTAATTACCCTATGGGATCGAAATTTCTCCGATATTCAATGTCTTAAATTTGTACCCATACAAAGCTGAGGAAGCAGGAACAAGTGATGAGCAATAAAAGGTTAAGTGGCAAAAGCAGATGCCTGTTGCAGAGAAGCCGCAGATGGAAAGCATACTAGACAAAAGAATTAGCAAGAAGACCAGAAGAAAACAATACTTTGAACACTTGGTCAAGTGGAAGGGACATGAAGTTGAATATGCTAGCTGGGAGAATGAAGTAGAGATTCAGATGCATGGACAGACCATACGAGATCTCATGCACAAGAGCCCATGAAAATTTTCAAGCGAGGGAGTATGATGCAGGAGCATCGTCAACGTCAAGCAAGCGTGGGGAAAGCGCCAACACATTTTGAGCACATGATAAATTGTTTAAAACTTCTGAAGATAGAATGTGCCAAACTTAAATGTGATAGTTAAGAAGAGGCATACCTATATATTGTAAAGGACCTTGAGCGATCAGATCTCGTCCATGGTAGGTAGAAAGCATTTATGTTAGTAGGTAGCTTTGAATTCTCAGAGTTGATAGTTTTAGGAGTGGAGGAAAAATGGATATAGACACCCTCATTGTGTATTGTAACAAAGAAGGAGAATGCCAATTGAGAGCAAAGTAGTGAAGAACATTTCCAAGAAAGAGAAGAGAGAATACAAAGTTGAAACAAAAAGAACCTGTGTTTGAGAAAACACCCATGTATAGAGGTTTGAGTTAATATAAGAAGTCCTTAATTCAGATTCATGGCAATGTGTTTGTTTCTTGTATGCGTATGCTGAATGGTATGTTCATGGTTTTACTCTTCCTAACATGTGATTGCTTTTATGCTATCTATGAGTGATTTCTTGATTAAATGTTTGAAATCTGAGAGGAAAGGGTAAATGGAAATGAGTTTCAATTGTTTCTCTGTCTGAGTAAGTATTCTTGGAAGGAGTGCAGTTGGATAGTCTGCAAGGTGTGTGTTGACAAAGGATTCAGAGATTTGTCTCTGGAATTATCAGACAGGATAGCTTTTGTTCTCATTTCCTTTGAAGGGAAATATTTGACACAAAAGTCGTGTAAGGTGTGCACAGACCAAGCTTAAATCTAGGGTTTGAAACCTGAGAAGCTATTGAAGGACTGTCGTTGCAGGGAGTGCGCGGAGTCAAAGGTGTTCAACATTGGAGTGTTTGAAGGTTACCGCAAGGAGTGCATGCGAGAGGTTCTTGGAAGGCTGGAATTCATGGAAGACCTCTGAAGGATTCGAATCCACTGAATCATCGAAGGGAAGAGATGAATGGACAAAATCCTGTGTAGAGGATTAGCTAAAAATCCTGTCAGCCGTCCGATCTGGTAGAGAAGCAAGGATGTTATGGCTGTGTCCAGAGTTTCAAGCTCAGGAGATCATGAGCCATTGGATGCTCACCTAGCTACCCGTCATTCGTCCAATTTGACAAGAGTTGCACGGGATTTAAACCATCTCAAGCTGAGCGAAGGTCCCGAAAGGTATCAAGATATCGAGGTGTCGGAGTTCAGAATATCGGAAGTCATGTGGAAAAGAGATCGGGTAAATCCATAGTGAAAACCCCAAAACAGATCAGAATTGTCCACTTGTTGGGACACGTGGCAGGGATGAAGAGCCATCAGCATCTCGAAAGTCTAGAGACCAGGAGTTCGAGACCTTTTGAGTCCCAAAATAGCGAAAGGATCATAGTAGTTGACCTAAGGAAGGACGCGTGTCAGGCGATCATCCAATTCGGAGATCCGGACATTGGGACTCACATAAGTGAGTGGTTTGATTTTGCATTTGGAAAATTCTGAGGTTTGATCTGAACCATCCATCCATTTGGGATGCGTGTCGAAAATCCAAGAAGTTGGGGTTCGGTGTTTTGCGAATCCTGAAGACAAGAAACACTTACATTTTGGAATTGCGAAATCCGAAATCCTGATAAGTTCGAAAGTTCCATCGGGATGGGGCCAGTTGTCATCATGCCGGGAAATCGAAATTCAAGAGATCGGAAGAATCGAGGACAAATGCATTTCGGCATTTGAAACCCCGAAGTCCCAAGGGAGATCCAGAGTCATTGGTTTAGTAGACGATCACGGTCGTTGATCGTGTTTACGGCATAAGGGATTCCTAGTTGATGTCATATCGGGATTCGGAGGATCGGGGATCTTGCAGACAAGAGGTCCAATACATTTCGACATTCGGAGAACCAAAATCCCGAAAGGAGATAGGACTACGGTCATATAAAAGGGAGGTCGTATGGACCCAAAAGTCTAGCCCAGGGGACTAGCGGAAGTTGAAGCATCTCAGGATATCGAAGATTGGGAAATCAGAAAGGCAAAGGTTTGCGACATCGGGGATTGTGAAACCCCGAAGTCAGAAATTTTATTTTTCTGTTGTGAATGGAAAAGCTATCGGGCCTAAAGGCTGTAAGGAGCAGAAAATCCCTGTGGGTTGATTTTATTAGAGATTTTGAGGAGGGATCAAAGAGCCGCTTCGGCTCGAAGGTGGAATTTAGAACGATCCTTAAGACTAGGAGGTCAACGTAGAGGCCTTTGCTGAGGCAGAGGGTGTGTCTGCATCACGTAATCTCGGGAGGAGAAGCGACAATGATCATTGGATCCCATTAATAATTCCCAATGACCATCAGATCTGAATTCAAAAAGGTCAAGCACACAGATGGAGGATAGATCTTGGGCATTAGATTCGAGCACGGGGTCCGACCGTCATTGGATCCAGGAGAACCTGTAAGTTATTTAAAGTGCAAGGTGAAATAGGCTTACAAAATCTCGAAAGAAGGAGGACCGTCCATCTTCAGGTAGGACACGTTGTCACAGATCATCATCTCGCTAACTGAAAGGTCAAAGGAAGGAAATTGTAACTCACGATATGTGAGATCATGAAAGATCTGAACCGTTGAATCATCGAAATCGTGGACCATTGATTAGGCATGATGAGGCCCATGAAGTTGCAAAATCGCAATAAGATCTTGACCGTTGATCCAAGAGGGACATGTGGCAAAGGATTAATATCTCGCTGATTGGAAACTCAAAGGAAGGAACTTGAAAATCACGATATGAGAGATCACGATGAGATCTTGACCATCAGATCATTGAAGATCTTGATCGTTGATCAGGCTCCATCTCGGAGTCTCGGTGATCGTGACTTGGATCATCGAGACCCTTCATCATAGGAATCGCGATGAGATCTGGATTGTTGGATCATTGGAGATCTCGATTATTGACCAGGATCCATCTTGGAGTCTCGACGATCGTGACTTGGAGCATCGAGACCCTTCATCATAGGAATCATGATATGCGAGATCATGATGAGATATGGACCGTCGGATCATTGGAGATTTTGACCATTGATAAGGCTCGATGAAGTTCATAAGTTCATGAAATATGAAGCACCTTTTGGTGCGGCCTGTGGTCACCACCGGTGGTCATGTGAGGGGAAGAGGCTAGCGGTGCTAAGCTCCATCTCGGAGTCTTAGCGATCGCGATCTAGAGTGTCGAGACCCTTCATCACAGGAAATATGAGATGCAAAATCACAAATTTAAAATTATGTTTAGCGCTCAGTCACAACTAGTGGGCATATGAGATAAACGTGTAATCCTATGGATTTAATCCAATGTTGCAAATGATTTTGAATATAATTGGAAGGCTATTGTTGCACTTCATAGTGTAACTGCTAGAAACAATTGATGGTCTCTGCCAGAGGACTCAAAGAGGCCTCAGTCTGATCACCAGAAGAGATGAAGAGTCTCAAGGCATCTTCCATTGGAATGAAGATGATTCATACAAGCGATTGATAGATGGAAGAGAATTGAAGCATGTAACTGAAACATAAAGGATAAGCTCGACTATGCCAGAGAATACAAAGAGTCTCAACTACCAGAGAGGCTGAGGAATCTCAGCGTAACACCCAATGATGCTGGATGTGTCGATTGAACCACCAAAGAAGTTGAAGAGTTACCATGATGATCAGGCAAAGAGGACTAAAGATTGAGAAGAGGCAGGACACGGAGTGGGGGACAGACAATAGTGGGAATAGTTGTGGAAGAGTGAAGTGGAGAAAACACCCCAATGTGGAAAAGATGAGAGTGGTGAGAGCATGCAGAAGCATGGCACATATTGCATGCACAAGGAGAATAGAGACTATAAGTATGATGAACAAAGAAGAGATGGGTGTTGTTGGTGTGGTTGAGAGGGATTCGGGAATGTAGAAGGAGGAGTGTGCAACAACTGAAATACAGAGAAGAGGAATGGTGCATTGAATGGACATGGTGCATAGAGCATAAAAGGTAGAAGAACAGAAAGTGCAAGGCAGGTGTGCACCAAGACTATGAAACACTAAAGGAAGGCTAAGGTGCTCTTGTAGAGAAACAAAAGATCAGAAATCCAAGAAGATGTAGACAGAGAGACACTGATATAGAAGAGCAGAGCAGCATAGCAGAATAATGATAAGCCTGGTAAGCCAATGATTAATATTGTATCACTGTGATAAGTTTCATTAGCGAATATTTATATTTTAGGGTGGTTGGGAGGTGCTAGGGAGGATCGTTTTCCTCAGAGGTTCAAGTGGGTACTTGAACATAGGGAGTTGTAGCTTCCATCTGGTTGCAGCGAGAGAAACCAGGGAGGCAGGGTGGTGCAAGGGAGAATTGTTCTTCTCTGATATACAGGTTGGTGCCTATGTAATAGGAAGTTGGTGCTTCCATCCAGTTCGTGTTGGAACTCTTAGGGATTTGGTGCTTCCTTCTAGTTGGTGCTAGAGAAACCAGGGAGTTGTTTCTTTCTTCTAGTGGTGCTAGAGAAGATAGGGAGTTGGTGCTTCCTTCTAGTAGGTGCTAGAGAAACTAGGGAGTCGGTGCTTCCTTCTAGTGGGTGCTAGAGAAAACAGAGAGTTGGTGCTCTCAGCAAGTAGCATCTTGCAAAACAGAGGTTGTAGTCTCATTATGAGTTGGAGCTCATATGTATGATAATGTAAAGAATGTAAAAATTACTTATCATATAAAGAAAAAAAGGTTTTTAGCCTTTATGGGTTTCCTCAGGAAATATCTGTCTCTGTGTATCTCATATGTGTGACTGATGCTGAATGTGCTATTGCTTATTTCCCTTCATTATTGTGATTGTCATTAAGTGTTTTGTAAAGAGTTTAAAATAAGCATAATTGTTTAATCACAGTAACAACTGATTCACCCCCCTTCTCAATTGTCCAACAATTGGTATTAGAGCCAACCCCTTTTATCTAAGGGTAGATCCTAGAGCTTAAACATGTCAATCCATGAAGGCAATTCAACCAATAAGGCCCCTCTATTCAATGGAACAAACTTTTCCTTCTGAAAAAGTTAGAATGAGAGCCTACATAATGGCTTTAGGTGCAGATGTCTGGGATTTGGTAGATACTGGTTATGTAAATCCAGTTGTACTATCTAATAAGGATGACAAGATAGAATTTAGCTTCAACGCTAAGGCTATCAATGCTATCTTGAGTGGGCTTGCAGAAGAAAAAATCGTAAAAGTTATGCACCTAGGAACTGCCAAAGAAATGTGGGACAAGATCATTAGCAGTTATGAAGGTAATGAGAAGGTAAATGATGTCAAGTTACAAACCTACAGAGTATAGTTTGAACAACTGAAGATGAAGGAAGATGAAACTGTTGGAAAATATTTTTTGAGAGTAGAAGAAATGGTAAATGCAATTAAAGCACTTGGTGAAAAAATTGAGGAACCTTTGTTAGTTCATAAAATCTTGAGATCTCTCCCAGATAGGTTCAACCCGAAGGTCTCTGCTATAGAAAAACTTAATGATCTAAAAACCTTGGAGTTTGATCAACTTCTAGGAACATTGACTTCATATGAAATGAGAATAGTTAAAGATAAACCCACCTCCAGAGAAGCATCATGTAAAGAAGACAAGAATGAGGATTCTGAGCCCGATGAAATTGAAGCAAAATTTGTGAAGAGACTGAAGAAGGGATCAGGCAAATACAAAGGTAATTTGCCTTTTAAATGTTTCAACTGTGGTAGGATAGGTCATTTTTCAAATAAATTTCCTCACAAAAGAAAGGATCAGACATGTGATGATGATGAGAAGCACAAACACATAAATTTTTTTAAAGAGAATAATTTTAAGAAGAAAAGTCTTTGTGTAAAAAATGACGATGATCCTTCAGATGATGAAGACAATGACTCCTCTATTGAAGATAAACTAAATGACTTCATACTTATGGCCAAAGAGGATTATGATAATAAAATCATAGGAAATGAGGCTAATGAAGAAGAAGTTGTGGTTGATATGGAAGGAGAACTAATCAGTGCACTAGAAGAGATTGACAGACTCAAAATTAAGAACAGAAAGAAAAAACAATTGTTGATATAGTTCGAGAAAGACAATAAAGAACGTGATGAAGACCTCGTCCTACTAAAATTGGAATTAGAATAGGCAAAGAAAATCGAAGACATTCTGAAACAACAATTATTAGAAAAGAAGACAAGATGTGAAGCTTTAGAACAAGAAGTAGTGAAAACTAGGAAAGAGATGGAGAAGTTTCAAGCCTTATATACTTAGAATCTATCAAGTATAAAATCCTCAGAAGGATTAGCCACCATTCTAAATCAGCAAAGGAATCCAAAGTTGAAAACTAGTTTGGGTTATGAAGAGGGATCAAGTAGCGGTAAGCCAAGAAATGAAGAACCACTCAAGTTTGTCAAATCTACAACCAATGACAACAACAAACCTGCAAAAACAAAGGAAGACAATCAACCACCTAGGATGAGTAAAGAAAAAGGTTCCAGGACTGAATCTGTAGAACAAAGAAATAATGTGTTCCCTACTGAAAGACATCATCAGCATGGAAGAAATCGATTTGCTCAAAGAAGACAACCATTTTCTAGGTACAAAGAATTTTTCTGTGGCTATTGTTTCTATTGTTCTAACTTTGGTCACAAAGCTGTAAATTGTTCCTTAAGACTTAGACATGAGAAATTAAGATTTAAAAGGAATAAATACTTGTCACAACAAAGAATGATACAACCAAGTAACAAACCTTCACAGATTGCAAATTGTCAAATTAAGTTTAGAGACATGCAACTAAGGAGGTCAAGAAATAATAAAAAGTCAATGAGTAGAGAATGCTACAGCAATAAGTTTGACCTATTGAACAATGAGATAGAATTCTACATCTATCATAACTATGGACATAAAGCTACAGATTGTCGCTTAAAGAATTACAAGCTAGATTTGATTCCCACTGCTGAAAATGTCAAGACTTGGAAGAAGAACGCAGATGACAAGTGTGGACTAGTTTTATTATCCCAAAGACAAAAGAATCCGTGGTATATTGACAATGGATGTTCGAAACATATGATTGGAGACAAAAGTGATTTTCTAACTCTAAGTGAAAGAAAATCAGGGAATGTAACTTTTGGAAATGATGCACTAGGAAATATTAAAGGTAATGGAATGGTAAGGTTGAGTAATAGCAAAGGGAAAGATCAAGATGTGTTGTTAGTAGAAGGCATGAAAAATAATCTGCTTAGTGTCATTCAAGTTTGTGATGGAGGATGTGAAGTCGTTTTTACCTCTAAAGACTGTAGAATAAAATCTGTGAATTCAGGACAGCTACTTGCAAAAGGGATAAGAACAGAAAACAATGTCTATGTGTTAAAAGAGGAAAAAGAAGAATGCCACTTAAGCAAGTATGATGAAAGCTGGTTATGGCATAGGAGACTTGGACATCTAAACTTTGACCACTTAATCAAGCTCAAAAACCTCGAGGTAGTAAAATACCTTCCGAGAATATCAAAGCCCCAAGATTCAATGTGTAAACCCTGCCAAGTAGGAAAGCTAACTAGGACATAGTTTAAGTCCAGGAGCTTTACTTCAATAGAGAAACCATTCCAACTAGTTCATATGGATCTATGTGGACCATCAAGATAGGAAGGCACAAGGAAAGAAAACTACTTCATGTTGATTATTGATGATTACTCCAAACTTACTTGGGTTGCCTTTCTCAAGGAAAAAGATGAAGCATTTGAGAAGTTTAAAATATTTAAGGCTTTAACTGAGACTCAAACATGCAAGAGGTTAAAAGCAGTAAGATCAGACCGAGGAGGATATTTTATGTCAAGTGACTTCAAGGACTTCTTTGATAAGCATGGGATCAAGAGAGAATACACAATCCCAAGAACTCCACAACAAAATGGAGTAGTTGAGAAGCAAAACAGAACAGTTCAGGAAATGGCTAGGTCAATGATGAATGAGAAGAACATTGGTCAAACCTATTGGGTAGAAGAAATACACATAGTAGTGCATGTTCTTAACAAATCCCACCTAAGACCACAAAGTGACAAGACACCTTATGAACTATGGTATGGGAGACCTGCTTCAATTAAACACTTCAAAGTCTTTGAGAGTAAATGTTACATAAAGAATAATGATGAGAACCTTGGCAAATGTGATGAAAGGGATAATGAAGGTATGTTCTTGGGGTATGCTACAAATAGTAAAGGATACAGATGCTATAATAAGAGGCTGAATAAAATGGTTGACAATATTGACGTAAAAGTTGATGAGGGAATCCCAGCAAGAGAGGTGTATAGTAATGAGTCTTCTATAGAGGAAATAGCTAAAACTGAAGTTGAACAGGTCCAAGAATCAGAAAATGAAGACTCTGAATCAGATGAAGACATAGATACTCAAACAAACTCAAATCAACAGACAACTTCAAATTTCTCCTCCATAATCACTCAAAATAATCATCCTGCAAGTCAAATAATTGGGGAAAAAGACAAAGGTGTACAAACTAGGAGAAATATAATCAAAAACACCGAACAATCACATATAGCTTCCATATCCATGCTGGAACCCAATAATTTTAATGAAGCTAGCAAAGATGACCATTGGGTTAAAGCAATGAATGATGAACTTGATCAGATTGAGAAAAACAATACGTGGGAGATGGTTCATAAACCTGAAGGTAAAAATATCATTGGCTCCAAATGGATCTTTAAGAATAAGTTGAATGAGAAGGGACAAGTTGTCAAGATCAAAGAAAGATTGGTCTGTAAAGGGTATGCACAAATAGAAGGACTAGATTTTGATGAAACATTTGTGCCTGTAGAAAGATTAGAAGCTACCAGAATATTTCTTGCCTATGCTTGTCATAGAAGGCTTAAAGTCTATCAAATGGATGTCAAGTCAGCTTTTCTAAATGGAGATTTAAGTGAAGAAGTCTATATGGAACAACTAGAGGTTTTCGAAATGTCTGATAACCCTAACTTTGTATGCAAGATGAAGAAAGATTTATATGGGTTAAAACAAGCCCCTCGAGCCTGGTATCACAGACTGGATACATATCTCAAAAACAAAGGGTTCAAGAGAGGAACAATTGACAACAATCTGTATATCGCAATAGAGGATAATGATCTTCTCATTGTATTGGTATATGAAGATGGCATCATCTTCGGATGTAATAGGGACTCATTGGTACAATGGTTTGCTTCTGCCATGGAGTATGAGTTTGAAATGTCTATGATAGGTGAACTGTCATTTTTTCTTGGGCTGTAAATTACTCAGAGGTCTGAAGGGATGTTCATTTCTCAAGAAAAATATCTAAGAGAAATGTTGAAAAAGTTTCAAATGGACGATTCTAAACCTGTGTGCACACCTATGGTTACTGGATGCAAATTAAGCAAGGATGTTGACTCACCTGATGTTGATCAAAGTTCATATAGGTCAATGATAGGCAGTTTGTTGTACATCACAACATCTCGTCCAGACATAATGCATGTTGTTGGAATGGTAGGAAGATATCAGTCTGCACCTAAACAGAGTCATTTGCTAGCTGTCAAAAGGATATTCAGATATTTCAAAGAAAAAATGAACTATGGCCTATGGTATCCTAAGAATCAGAATTTTCAATTATCAGCCTACTCAAATGTTGATTGGGCTAACTGCATGGATGAAAGAAAAAGCATGAGTGGAGGTGCATTCTTCTTAGGAGATTTTCTAGTAGCCTGGTTGAGTAAAAAGAAAGGTTCCATTTCTTTATCAGCTACAAAGGCAGAGTACATTTTTGCTGCTACCTGTTGCAATCAGGTATTATGGATGATTCAGACACTTGCAAACTTGGAGGTAAAATACACGACACCGATACCAATTCATTTTGATAACACTAGTGCCATTAGTGTGTCCAAGAATTCTGTATTCCACTCCAAGACCAAGCATATTCCCATAAAATACCATTTTTTGAGAGAGAAGGCCACCAATCAGATTGTTCAGGTACATTACATTCCAACCACAGAACAAATTGTAGACATCTTTACGAAAACCCTAGCCAAGACACCATTTGAATATCTTCGATAGAATCTGGGTGTCATCCCATCTCACATCTAAGAGAGTCCATCCTGTCAGGGGGAGTTTGTGTTGGCTTAATATCTTATACCTCCTAAAAATAATGCAACAGCTCAGGGGGAGCATGTTTTCTTTGACATTGATGTCAAAGGGGGAGAAAAGGAGTGGTTTGGACCAGATGCTATAGTTTGAGGTCCAAATAGATTAGTGCAGTCATTCAGGTTTTCCATCAATGCGAAAGGGGGAGATTGCTGGCATGTTTACAAGCAGAGTGTGCTTGTCATTGATGGCAAGATCAGAGTGTGCAGTGATGGAAAAACAAGAACAACATAAGCTCAGGAGGATTAGCGTAGAGTCGCACGTAGTGCGTAGGTGTGCACTATGGATGAGGTTAACTCATTGCCAAATCTCAAGACAGATAGCATACTCAGGTTCTTAGACATATCAAAGGTCGAGGCCTTTGACACTTAGAAATTATTCCAAGTTAGGAGGATGCATAAGCTCGAGAGGAGAAGAGATAGTGATTGTTGGATCCCATTGAGAATTCTCGATGACTGTCATATCTGAATTTAGAAAGGTCAAGCGCACAGATGGAGGATAGATCTCGGGCTTTAGATACGAGTGCGGGGTCTGAACATCGTTGGATCCAAGAGAACCTGCACGTTCTTTAAAGTGAAAGGTGAAGCGGGCTTACAAAATCTTGAAAGAAAGAGGATTGTCCATCTTCGGACAGGACACGTGGTCACAGATCATCATCTCGCTAACTGAAAGGTCAAAGGAAGGAACTTGCAACTCACGATATGCAAGATCACGAAAATATCTGGACTGTCGAATCATCGAAATCATGGATCGTTGATTAGGAATGACGAGGCTCATGAAGTTGCAAAATTGCGATAAGATATTGACCGTTGATCCAAGAAGGATATGTGGGAAAGGATTAATATCTCGCTGTTTGGAAAATCAAAGGAAGGAACCTGCAAATCACGATATGTGAGATCGCAATGAGATATAGACTGTGAGATCATTGAAGATCTCGACCATTGATCAGGCTCCATCTCGGAGTCTCGACGATTGCGACTTGGAGTGTTGAGACCCTTCATCATAGGAATCGCGATATGCGAGATCGTGATGAGATATGGACCGTTGGATCATTGGAGATCTCGACCGTTGATCAGGCTCCATCTCGGAGTCTCAACGATCACAACTTGGACCGTCGATACCCTTCATGACAGGAATCATGATATGCGAGATCACGATGAGATCTAGGCCATCAGATCATTGGATATTTTGATGGTTGATCAGGCTCGATGAAGTTCATAAGTTTACGAAATACGAAGTGCCTTTTGGTGCAGCCTGTGGTCACCGCTGGTGGTCACGTGAGGGGAAGAGGCTAGCGGTGCTAAGCTCCATCTTGGAGTCTCGACGATGACGATTTGGAGTGTCGAGACCCTTCATCATAGGAAGGCCAAGATGTGAAATCATGAATTTCAAATTATGTTTAGTGCTTGATTATAGCTAGTGTGCATATGAGATAAACGTGTAATCCTGCAGATTTAATCCAACGATGTAGATGATTTTGAATATAATTGGAGGGATATTGTTGCACTTCATAGTGTGACTGCTACAAACGAATGATGGTATCTGCTAGAGGACTTGAAGAGGCCTCAGTGTGATTTCCAGAAGAGATGAAGTGTCTCAAGGCATCTTCCAGTGGAATGAAGACTATTCATACATGCAATTGACAGATGGAAGAGCATTGAAGCATGTAACTGAAACATAAAGGATAAGCTCGACTGTGCAAGAGAAGACGAAGAGTCTCAACTGCCAAAGAGGCTGAGGAATATCAGTGTAACACCCATTGATGTTGGACTCATGGGTTGAACCACCAGAAAAGCTAAAGAGTTACCATGATGATAAGGCAAAGAGGACTAGAGATTGAGAAGAGGCAGAACACGGAGCGGGGGACAGACAACAGTGGGAATACTTGTGGAAGAGTGAAGTGGAGAAAACACCCCAATGTGGAGAAGATGAGAGTGGTGAGAGCATGCAGAAGCATGACACATATTGCATGCACAAGGAGAACAGAGACTATAAGTATGCTAAACAAAGAAGAGATGGGTGTTGTTGTTGTGGTTGAGAGGGATTCAGAGTGTAGAAGGAGTGTGCAGCAGCTGAAATACAGAGAAGAGGAATGGTGCATTGAATGGACATGGTGCACAGAGCATAAAAGGCAGAAGCACAGAAAATGCAAGGCAAGTGTGTAGAAAGATAGTGAAACACTAAAGGAAGGCTGAGGTACTCTTGTAGAGAAACAAAAGATCATAAATCACAAGAAGATGCAGACAGAGAGACATTGATACAGAAGAGCAGAGCAACATAGTAGAACAGTGATAAGCCTGGTAAGCCAGTGATTAATATTGTATCACTGTGATAAGTTTCATTAGCAAAGATTTATATTTCAAGGTGGTTGGGAGGTGCTAGGGAGGACCATTGTCCTTAGAGGTTCAAGTGGGTGCTTGAACACATAGAGTTATAGCTTCCATCTGGTTCCAGCCATAGAAACTAGAGAGACAGGGTGGTGCAAGGGAGAATTGTTGTTCTCTGATATACAGGTCGGTGACTGTGTAATAAGAAGTTGGTGCTTCCATCCAGTTGGTGCTGGAACTGTTAGGGAGTTGATGCTTCCTTCTAGTGGTGCTAGAGAAGCCAGGCAGTTCATGCTTCATTCTAGTAGGTGTTAGAGAAACTAGGGAGTTGGTGCTTCCTTCTAGTGGGTGCTAGAGAAAACAGAGAGTTGGTGCTCTCAGCAAGTAGTATCTTGCAAAACAGAGGTTGTAGCCTCATTATGTGTTGGAGCTCATATGTATGATAATGTAAAGAATGTAAAGATTACTTATCATATAAAGAAGAAGAGGTTTTTACCCTTTATGGGTTTCCTGAGGAAATATTTGTCTCTATGTATCTCATATGTGTGATCGATGTTGAATGTGATATTGCTTATTTCCCTGCATTATTGTGATTGTCATTGAGTGCTTTGTAAAGAGTTTCAAATAAGCATAATTGTTTAAGCACGGTAACAACTGATTCACCCCCCCCTCTCAGTTGTCCAATAGTAATTAATGGGGGGATAAGGTTGTTGGGGAATTAATGGGGGGATAAGGTTGTTGATAATTAATGAGGGGGATTTGAGAGAGGAGGATAAAAAAGAAGGGGAGGAATTGGAAGAGGAATCTTATTTCAGTTTGAGGATTTCTGAATTTCTAAAGGGGAGAGGAGGAGGAGGAAATTTGAGGAATGGTTTTTCGGAAGCTCTCACATGGCACTACTATTGCTGGGAATTTTGGGCTCGGGGGCGAGGAAATCACAAGGATTCCTAGAGCTAGGGAGCCGGAGAGGTTGTTCCAAGTTGGTTGGGATGTTAATATTCAGTCTAGGAAAGAACAATAACACGAACATGATTGGACATAAAATGGACTAGGTAAAGAAATCTCTAGGTGGAGGTATGTATATACTTTTGTTATCATTATTCTTTTGTTGTGATCATGATTTTGTTGTTGCTGCTGATATTATTATGTTGTTATCATTATTAAGTTGTTACTCTCTATTCCTGGTTTATTCCAAGTATAAGAAACTCACAAAATAAATTCTAAACTAAATTTTAGAAAACATTTTTATTTAGTTTGAGTCCTGAAAATAACTAGGCTTTCTATATGGTATCAAAGTCTAATTTCAAAACTGAAATATGGGCTTGACCACCCATAACAGTGAGATTTTGTCTTTTTCATCTACAATCCAATTTGGGTTGTTACACCATCAATCTAATAATCTCTTCTTGAATAACCCTTTGGATCTTCTGCGTTCTGATGTATTCATCCCTCTCCTTCAGCCAAAGATCTGCAAATTCAGTCCTTCCACGCCCCGAACGAGAGACCACCCGACATATAGTGTATTTCCCTTGGAAACTTGTTCTCATCATCGACTTCATTGTGATCAGCAAGGAAATTCTAGACAAAAGGGATTGAACCAATGTCATCATTGTCAAGCCACGTGAATCGATGCAAAATGCACCAAACTGAGAATTCACAACACTAGGTATCAAAACCCTATTTTTAGGATGCGAGTAATTGTACAACACCATGGATGACCAATTATTTCTAGGATAAACAGTCTGTGGAACATCGTCCATATTTGTGGCGTTTTGGGGAGTGTAATCGTGCTTAACACACATAGTTGCATACTTGTCATCAATAAACTCAGCCAATTCCCTAATATCTGCAGTGTAAAGAAAATCGCAGTCTATGAAAACCGCCCAGCCTTCGAAACCAGCCAAGGACAGAGTCAAAAATCTGGTGCAAGAAAACTACGTGCTCTCGGTTATGTCCCGGTTTCGCCGATACAGACCAGTTTTGCACAAATCGGGTTGTTTAATGGGAATTATCTCAACCGGCATGGTCGCATGCTTGAGAATTGAGTATCAGTAGACTTTTTAAGCCATATATTTTCGTGGATCGTAAACTATGAAGATCTTTATCTTGTTTAAAACCTTTCATCTGTTTGTCACTACGGGACCGACATTGTCTCTCTGAGAGGGACTAATTACAGGTATGGAGTCTATGGCTCTTTTTTCTTTAAACTCTCAGAACTAGCGAGCTTTGAGATGACGCGTGGAGTAATCGTAAGGTATGGAGTCTGAATCCGGTAGGCATTGAGCTTGTATAGCTTGATGAAGTTGTTCCGAGTATGAACGACCTGGACTATTCCTTCAGTTCATATTGTTTAGAGCTTTTGAAAGATACCAGAGATTCAGAATTGAAATAAAATCTTCAATCTCTGCGTATCCTTCAGAGATTTTGACCTATGTCAGCTATGGTTATTTTTCGCCACTGTATTAGAAGGATTTATCCTAAATTTTTCTCAGCTTTATACTTTTGAAATTTCAGCAGGTCGAAGTTGTGTATGCACTACTATACCTCTGGAAATGCACGCTCGCAGTCTGTGGATCCAAACCATAGAACGCTTAAAATAATCTTAGAAACATCCGGGCAAGTCCAATAAAAAGGAAAATACAGAAAGCCAAGGCAAAGGCCAAAGAAAAATAATACACACAAAACTAGTCGAAACGCCATTTATCAAAATTGTGCCCAGATTCAAATTAAATATTCGAATTGAAGTTGGGCTTAAATAGAGAACAAGCATCCATCGGCTAGAGAGATAAAGTTTCTGAAAAGTTGAAAACGTGGAGCATACAGACAAGACTTCAAACCGTTGAAAATGATTTATGCAAGAAAGAAAAGATCCTTTGATGGAGAGACATTCCTAGACATATTGATATCTCCTTTCGACTGGTACATAACAATAGATGTAGCAACAACAATAGTACAATAACAACATTCATTGGGTTCTCTAAAATCATTGTCATCGTGACTCTCGATTGTTATTTCATGAGCCATGTCAGTAAACTGTCTATTTCCTTTCCAATCTCTCTCTTGTTAAATATAATGTAACCTCAATAGTCTGATTGTACACTGCCAATTGTCCTGTCCAGCTGTACTTTCTATTCTTGATTTTCTTGAGCCTATTTAGCTCAGCTATTTCCCATTGCATTGGAATCTCTTCAGTTCTTCATACATTCTAATATATTGTTTTCTGTTCTATTCTTTCTCTCTGCATTTCTTGCTTCACAATTTATCATGGTATCAAAGCTACAGTAGTAAGCCTCTTCACACAGGCTGGAGAGCAACACGATCCTCACAGAGTAGAGCTTCATGGATCTTGAGAGCACGCGACACAATATTTTCACAAGGATTGGAGAGGTGTCCGTCATACTCTCGAAATATCCTCCCAGGAAACTTCCATGAGGAAGTTGTCCGCTCATACGCTCAAAGATCAGCGTAAAAAACTCACGCGACAAGGCAGAGCGTACAATGCTCGAAAGATCGAGGAAGAAGAAAGTGCAGAAGAAGAAACTTTAAAGACTCTTGTAATTTTAAAGAATCATCAAAGATTTACGAAGGAGAGCTGTAGGAGGTGGGAACTCTTGAAGAATTCAAAGAATCGTTCAAATTCGCTAAAGATTCCTACAGAAGGCAGAATAGTTTAAATATTTACGGAAAATCGCTCAAATCTATCAAAGATTGTAGCAGAGAACAGAGAACTCGTGAAATTATTTCAAATCTTTGAAAGATTCATGAATTTTTCTTCCACAAAAGAAAATGCTTGCAAAGGCAGTAAATAATGCGTCTTAGGTTCAAAGAGAAACCGTCGAGGCCGTAAGATTCATCCTACGAACGGATCCGAAGCAGGAAACCAATTCAGAAGGGACGAAGAGAACACGGAAAAGGCGAAAGAGTTTCGACCATTAGATCTTGCGCAGAGGACCAATAGCCGTTGTATAAACGAGAAAGTGCATGAGGTTTAGTCCTCTGGAGCGCACAGGAGAAATTTTTGATTTGTGAAGTCACGAAATCCCGACATCATCTGGACCGTCCATCAAGAAACACATGGCGAGATTTCGGCATTTCGCTAACTCGCAAGGTGTAAAGGTCAGAAGACTATCATAAGAATTCGTGAATCGCGAAATCACGAGTCATTCTGGACCGTTGGATCACAAAAGATTGTGAGCCGTTGATCTTATCCCATCGCAAAATCAGGAATCGGGAGTTGGACGAGCAAAGGTGATTGCACTCCAAAACTCCAATACACGATATCGTGAAATCCTGAGAGGACTTGTGAGCCGTCCATCTCAGAGGACAGGTGGCAGCAGATCCAAGTGTCATCAAATCAGCATATCGGAGGTCGCGCTTTTGAAAGACCGTCGCAACATGAGATCTAAACTCGCAAAATCGTGACTCACGAAATAGTGATAAGATCACAGCCGTCCATTTGTTCAGACACATGGCGGACATCGAGGAAACTATCAACATCTCGACAATCAGGGTTCTCAGTTGACAGATAAATTTGGAGTTGCAAGTCATGAACTCGGGAAATGGTGAGGACCGTCCATCTTTTGGGAACGTGTGGCGTAAATCCGAGAACTCGGGAAAAGTCTCGAAAAGGAAAGGGCCATCGCCACATTGGGATTCGACATTTCGCGAATCCTGAGGATAGGAAACACGAGCATTTTGGAACTGCGAAGTCCAAAATCCTGACAGGAGGAAAGTTCCGTCTTGGGGCCCAACTGACATCATCCTATCAAAACGAGGGATCGGGTATCTCCACGGTGCAACCCCCGAAGTAGACTTCAGCCGTCCATCTGTTGGGACGCGTGGCAGATATCAAAGGAATCGGGAATGTCTTGAAAGGAAAGCGCCATCGGGAAATCGAAGATCAGGGAATTGAGGAGTCAGAAGAGGTCGTCATCAGGGTTCACGAAATCCCGATTTGCGATATCCTGATAAGATCTGGACCATTAGATCACAGGAAGATTTGGACCGTTAAATTGTCCAAAGGAAACTTTCGCATTTCGGCAAATTGAAAGTCAAAAAACCGGAAAAGACCGTAGCGCTTTAACATTAAGGCGCGTGGTCACATTGCACCGTGACAAAGGAAAATTCAAGACCGATAAGCTCTCATCGACAATCGACATTTCGGCGATCGGAGGTAAATACAAAATCTCCCTCTATTTTTTCTGCAAATTTTTTTTATGGCGTTGCCTAGCAATTTAGGACCAACTCAGGGTCCGATTCTTCTGTGAAAGAATTACGAGTTTTGGTCTCTTTGGATGAGATCCTTCTTGCAAGAACAAGAGTGTTGGGATCCAGTGGATCTTGGATATGTGGAACCAGATCTAGCAGCCCTGTCTTCCATGACAAATCCGCAGAGAATTTCTCAGGCAACACTGAGGAACAAAGAAAATAAAGAGAAATTATGGATTCAAAATTCTGTGGATGATTCGATTTTCTCAAAATTCACAGGCGTTGGTACTTCAAAACAGGCCCGGGACATCCTTAAATCTTCCTACCAAGGAAATGACAGGGTCAAAACAGTTAAACTGCAGACCTTGAGGACACAATTCGATACTCTAAGGATGACATAGTCCGAAAATGTGGATCAGTTCATGACCAGAGTCATGGGAATCGTGAACCAGATCAAATTGATTGGTGAAACCATCACTAATCAATGCATTGTTGAGAAAATTCTCAGAATTTTACCAAAGAAATTTGAAATGGTTGTAACAACAATCCTTGAATCCAAGGATTTGTCAAGTTTTCAACAGATGAATTAATTGGTTCTCTGGTGACACATGAGACTAGACTGCATCTCACAGATGAGTCAACTTCTAATGCTTTCAAAACTCAATTATCCTTCAGTAGAGGGAGAGGAAGAGGAATAAGCAGAGGTCACCAAGGAAGAGGGATCAATCCAAGTAACCCTCACTCTAGTGGAGGTAATAGACAACAGTATCCGAATCAAAATTTCCAAGGTCAAAGACAACAACAACAAAATCAACATCAGAATTTCCAGCCTCAAAGAGGCAAAGGGAGAAGATCAAATGAGAAATCAAGCATACAATGCTATTATTGCAAAAAATATGGGCACTATGAATCTAAATGCAAGAAGAAGAAAGCAGATTAGCTCTCAGGCAGAGCACATGTGTCAAATCACACGGGAGAAAACTCAAGAGGTATGTTTCTTTCGTGCCACAAGACTGAACAACAACCTAAAGATCTCTGGATGCTGGACAGTGGATGCAGCAATCACATGAAAGGTAAAAAAGAATTACTTACATGCATTGATTCTTCAATCTCATCTGATATTACACTTGGAAACAATTATCTAGTCAAAGTTCAAGGAAAAGGAACGATTCATATTCTTGCTAAATAGAATGTAAAGAAAGATATAAATAATGTCTATCATGTTCCAAATCTGAAACATAACTTGCTAAGTGTAGGACAACTCATTGAACATGGCTATAAGGTACTTTTTGAGGGAGCATATTGCAAGATATATGACAAAATACCAAGCAGAAAATTGATTTCTGAAATCCATATGACTCCAAATAGGATGTTTCCCCTTACCCTTAGAACTGCAAATCTGATTCAACCATATGCACAAAGTGCATCATCCCTGAATGAAATTATGGTTTGGCATACAATATTTGGACATCTACCATTTCAGAGTCTAATTCTTCTTTAGAAGAACTCCATGCTCAAAGGACTTCCCATCTTTAAAGAGCAAATTCCCCCATGTGAGTCTTGCATACTTGGAAAACATAAGAGAACTAGTTTTCCACAGTCTTACAATCAAGCCAAATAACATCTTGAACTTGTTCACACTCACCTAAGTGGACCAATGCAAACAGACTCAATAGGTGGTAGTTTTTACTTTCTAACGTTTATTGATGATTTCAGCAGAAAAATATGGATCTATTTTCTCAGACACAAGTCTGAAACTTTTGCAAAATTCAAAGAATTCAAGTCAGAAGCTGAAAAACAGAGTGACAAATACATCAAAGCACTCAGGTCAGATGGAGGAGGAGAATACAACTCCAGATAATTTGCAAATTTCTGCAAATCACAAGTCATTATCATGCAAACAACAACTAGGTATACTCCACAACAGAATGGAGTGGCTGAAAGAAAAAATTAGATAATAATGAATATGGCAAGAACACTTCTTAAAGAAAAAAGTTTGTCAAATAGGTTTTGGGATGAAGCAGTAGCATGCTCAGTTTATCTCTTGAATAGATCTCCAACCACCAGTCTAAAGATGAAAGTTCCTCAAGAAGCATGGAGTGGGACAAAGCTCAATGTAGCGCATCTAAGGACATTCGGATGCATAGCATACGCTCACATACCTTCCGAATTAAGGAAGAAACTTGATGACAAAAGTGAGAAATGTATTTTCATTGGATATAGTGAAACATCTAAATCTTACATACTTTACAATCCAATCACCAAGAAACTAATTCTCAGTAGAGATGTAAAATTTCTAGAAAATCAATTCTGGAATGATTCAGAAAATCAACAAATGGACAGTCACAATCCATTGCTACCAAGTTCTGAAAATGCTGAAAATTCAGAACAATAAGTACCTCAAAATATTCTTCCAAGATTGCAGGTACAAAGACAACCTGAAAATTCTCAGGATAACTCAACTTCTAGTAGAGAATCATTCTCTGAACCACACAATCAGAGAACTCAAAGTTTGAGAGAAATCCATCAGCAGTTGGATGATTTCGAACAACACAATCTTTTTTCTTTAATGTCATGTCAACCTACATCCTTTAAGGAAGCAACTAAGGAGCCACATTGGGTTCAAGCCATGAACCAAGAAATTGACTCCATTGAGAAGAACAAGACATGGGATCTTGTTGATTTACGAACTCACAAGAAGAGTATTGGTGTCAAGTGGGTTTACAAAACTAAACTCAATGAAAAAGGGCAGATTGAAAAACACAAGGCAAGACTTGTTGCCAAAGGATTCTCACAACAACTAGGTACTGATTATGGTGAAACTTTTGCTCCAGTAAAAAGATTAGACACTGTAAGGACTCTATTGGCCATAACATCCCAACACAAATGGCAAGTATACTAGATGGATGTCAAGTCATCATTCCTGAATGTTTTCTTAGAAGAATAAGTCTATGTCGATCAACCACCTGGATCTGAAGTCCAAGAGCACCCAACCAAAGTATATCGGTTGAAGAAAGCCTTGTATGGCTTAAAGCAAGCTCCAAGAGCTTGGTACAATAGAATTGACACTTATCTGATCAAAAGTGGTTTCAGCAGAAGCCAAAATGAGCCAACTCTTTACACCAAAACAGATCAACACGATAAAATTTTGATTCTATGTTTATATGTTGATGACATGATCTATACAGGAAATCTTGAGTTAACAGATTTTAAACATGCCATGCAATCTGAGTTTGAGATGACAGATCTTGGCATCATGAAATATTTTTTAGGGATTGAGGTTGATCAATCAACCAAAGGCATTTTTGTTTGTCAGCAAAAGTATGTAGTAGACATCATCAAAATATTTTGCATGGAAGAATGCAATCCAACAGATACCCCCATACCACTAGGCACAAAATTGAGAAAGAATGACGAAGGTCCTACAGTGGAATCTACCCTGTACAAAATTTTAGTAGGCAGTTTGTTGTATCTTACAACAACTAGGCTTGACATTATGTATGCAGCCAGCCTTGTTTCTAGATTCATGGAATCACCCAAAGATTCTCATTGGAAAATGGTGAAACGAATTCTAAGATATGTAGCAGGAACTCTCAATTTCGTCTTATGGTACACTAAATCTGATAGTAATCAACTCTCTGGTTACACAGACAGTGATTTTGCAGGTAGCCTAGATGACAACAAAAGCACATCTGGACATGTTTTTCAACTGGGCTCGAACCTAATCTCATGGGCATCAAAGAAGCAGCCAATTGTTTCAATATTTTCTGCAGAGGCAGTGTATGTCGTTGTTACCTCAGCTTCCTGTCAAGCTGTGTGGCTGAGAAGAATATTGAAAGATATGTCACATACAGAAAAGGATCCAACTCCTATATTTTGTGATAATACTTCAACAATTGCTTTATCCAAAAATCATGTGTTTCACAAGAAAAGCAAACACATTGACACTCGTTTTCATTTCATACGCAATCTAGTCAATAATGGTGATATTGCACTACAATTCTGTGGTTCTCGATATCATCTTGTTGATATCTTTACAAAGCCACTAGGAAAGTCGGTTTTTGATTTTCAGAGACAACACTTAGGCATAATCAATGCTGATGATTGTAACTATTGAGTTTAAGAGGGAGTGTTAAATATAATGTAACCTCAACAGTCTGACTGTACACTGCCAGCTATCCTGACCAGCTGTACTTTCTATTCTTGATTTGCTTGAGCCTATTTAGCTCAGTTATTTCCCATTGCATTGGAATCTCTTCAGTTCTTCATACATTCTAATATACTGTTTTATGTTCTATTCTTTCTCTCTACATTTCTTGCTTCACGATTTATCATCTCTGAGTCAAGGATGCACTCAAAAATACTAATTTCATACTGACTTTGCATATTTCTCTCTGGAGTATTATTAACAGTAGTCTTCACCAAATTGTCACTGGAGTGATTCAGTCGTGTATTCTGATTTTCTTTTTGCTGACTAGATATTTCTTTGGGCTCCATATCAAGGTTATATGTTTCATATTCAATGGACCCATTCACCACCTAGCCTATAAGTTTGATTCTCTCTCTAGATTCTTTACAAGAATCCTGACCACCAACAATAGCCAGTTGAGGTTGACATAAATCACCACTCTCTATACGCTTAAATGATGAAATAGGTGTTTTCATTACATGACCATCCACACTCATTAAAATGACCACTGAATTAACATTTTCAACCTTTTTCGAGTCTGAAATGTCTTCCAAAGGTAGAAGATCCATATTTTCATAATCATAAACACTGTAGCGAGAAAGGAGAAAAGCATCAGTTTGTGAGGTCTTTCCTGTAGATACATCATAAGTGCCTTTGCTTCTCTCCTCTGAGAACACTGAAGCCTCTCTATAAGAACCCCAACCATTGTGTGGACCTCCACCTTGGTACTCAGTTTGACTGGTTGACTCTAGCATTGCAACAATACTTGCAATTGTCTCCATTACTGAAGACTCTAGGTGATTACAAGCATTTTGTACAACACTGCCATTTGCTAATTCTCCTACAAAAGGACTAATAAGAGAAGAATCTTGTTGGTTCCCGACACTTTTTTAGCAGAAAAACAGATGAATCCACTCTGTTATCAGATGCCATTGCTAATTCTCCTACAAAATGACTAATAAGAGAAGAATCTTGTTGGTTCCCGGCATTTTTTAGCAGAAAAATAGATGAATCTACTCTGTTATGAGATGCCATCTGAAGCTTTAGTTCTGCATCATTATCTTCACCAGTGGGAGAAGGTTTTGATTTCTTATTCAACAACTCGTTCCCGATTTTCTTATGTGAGGATCTCAAAATGTGCTCAGAAAAAGAAATGAAAACTCCATCATTGTTTTGACTAACCTGTGAAATGTGATCCAAAGAATGAATATTCAATGATACCCTCATTTTACTAGCCTCCATTTTTTCAACTCCATCCTTAACAAGAGATTTCTCAACCTGACCATCTATATCTTCATGGGAATGAGCATACTTGAAGTTGTCCCTACGTCCCACAAGAAATGCTTCATCTTCTAATGAATGAGAACTCCTGGGAAAACTTGCACTCTTTTCTTCATCAGATTCCACTTCTTTTAAAAAAAATAAGTTGTGCCGGTACTATCCAAATACAAAGGAAAATTCTCTTTCACATCATTAACCATCACATTAACAATTGCCTCACTATGCTTGAGAATACCTACTCTGATGTGAGGTGGAAGGATCCCTATGTAACAAAATCTTTTGGGATTCTAAGGTACACACCCCACTTAATTATGACCATTGTACTAGTGGGCTCATATTAATGAATATTGTGAAAATACATCGAGTATGTTGAAACAGAGTGTCAATATAAGAAGTGGATTGATTTATGCAAGAGAGGACATATCAATTTTGAAATTGAGGCCACTTATTTATAAAGTGGGAGAACCTATCAAGGTTTTGGATGCTTGGTGGAGTTGGTCGAGGTGACATATTTTTTCAAGGTTTTGGATGTTTGGTGGAGTCCGTCGAGGTGACAGGTTTTGGATGTGTTAGGTGAAGCCGATCGAGGTAAAGGAAAGATCACAACATGAAGTGAAGAGATGTGGTGTAATTACAATTTCAGATTTTCCATATTTTATTATCCTAAAAGTTATTAAGCTATAAATGTGGTGGCTGAATTCAAATTACATAGATGAACAATGAATAAAGCAACATGCTTCTCACTCCATTT
>JZKD02S0511859.1:639161-659030 GCA_000966675.3 Picea glauca | reverse complement strand
GTTTCAACCTTGTGAGCATCAGAAAACAAAACACTTGCAAATAATCAAGTCTTCAAAAACCTATGCTCTGATACCAACTTGATCTAAAAATGAATAAGACTTGTATTCTTGAAAACATTTGCAAGTTAAATTTTTTGTGTTAAAATGAAAATGGATCAACTTTGCAACACAACTTTAGTAGGATTTACTCATTCAAGATGCATATAAACAACATAAAAAACAATGAACAACAAACACATAACACAACAAATGATAAAGGAGTTCACCCCTCTCTTGGGCTACATCTCCTGGTCCAGCTTCCAATGGATCATTTGTATTATTTTCTCAAAGTGATTAAAAATGTTCTTTACAATGCTCAAAATGCCAAATAGACTGCTCCAATGGCTTTAGAACGTCCAAAAACCCCTAGCTGGGCTTTTTTTCCACCTCGTTTGGCCAAAAATTGAAGAATATAGGCTTCCTGGAAGTCCCCCCTTCAAACTTGTTGTCTATGCATCTACAAAATGCACCTTTGTTGTCTCAACCTAGCCCACACACATATTTGAGCGTAAAAAATTAGCACCAGATGCAACCGCACGAACCGTGCAAACTGTAGGACAGTTACGGGCGCACCTAGCCCCTAATCGTCAAGGGAAAGGTCGTATGACCCATATGACTATGCGCAAGTACAAACATAGGCCCCGTTCCACAAGCCAATGGTCAAAGGACAAGTGGCGGGTCATTTGTATAACCGTTGGAACCAAATCAAAACACAAACGCACGCGCGTGCCAAACGGTATAATAATGAGTCATATGTTAATGCAATGTGCGACCAAGGGTTGGGGCTAAGCCCCAGCCCAGTCGTGCCCCAACTATACACATATGAAAACATATACAAATATATTGCCATATATATATAAATGACCAACCAGTGGCATGCTGGTTGGCGACTCATCCCAAGTCTCTCCCCCCTGCCCGAAGGTCGCGGGGTCGACTCCAGCCAACAACATAATTTTAAACCAATGTATATATGACATGTGGTGGCCATTGACGGGGCCACGTGTCACCATCCCGTTCGCTACAAACATGCCATTTCACATGCCAACTGTCCAAATAAATACCTGCCACATGTCGTATGGCTTGCCACATCAGCGCCCGTACGGACCGTATAGTCAGCATCCCTTTTTTTGCATGTTTGTCATTTTGAACAAAACATGATATCTCTCGCTTCCAACATCCGTTTGAACCCAAACGAGTTGCATTGGGTTTATAACGATGGCCTACGCTCTCGTTCAATTTGAAGTGATTTCAAGCACTTTGAATTTTTGAGCAAAATTTGATCCCCTCGATCAATCACCTAGTCTCAGAACAAGGAACAAAGATTTAACAACATGATGATATAGAAAAGGAAATGCTCTCTTAGTATAATAATATTCTAACAGAACCCCCAATAGTTCATTCATGAGATATCGACTCTATCCTCATGAACATTCCCAAGGAGGTCACCAAAGAGAAAAACGAGGCACTCATGAGACAAATTACTCATGAGGAGGTCGATCAATCTCTTAAGGATACCCCGTTGGGAAAATTTCCTGGGCTAGATGGGTTCAATTATGATTTCTTCCACTATTGTTGGGGCATCATCCATGAGTATGTTTTGGAAATCATCGAATCCAAAAGATCTAAGAAGGCCCTCCAAGCCCTTAATGCGACCTTTCTCAACCTCATACCAAAATAAAACAACACTACTTATCCCTCACACTTCAGGCCCATTTCCCTCTGTAATGTCATCTACAAAATCCTAATGAATATCATTGCAACTTGCCTTAAAAATAGTTTACCATTGTTAATATCCCTGGAACAAACCAATTATGTGGATGGAAGACAAATTCTGGACAGTGTAATCTTGGCTCAAGAATTTATCCACTCGCTACACTCGAATAGAACTCAAGGTATGCTCCTAAAACTGGATCTATCTAAAGGCTTTCATAAGTTAAGCCAGAGCTACTTAAGATCAACTCTCCTCACCTTTGTCTTTGATCCCATTTGGGTCTCCTAGATTTTCAACCTTACCTCTTCAGCCTTGTTTTCAATCCTCATTAATGGCACTCCCTCCAAACCTTTTTCCCCCTCAAGAGGAATAAGACAAGGGGACTCGTTATCGCCCTTCCTTTTCATCCTTATGGTAGAAGGGCTGAGTTGCACTATCAAATCATCCATCAAGGATAACTCCCTCTCTGGCCTCACCCCCCATGGAATCTCTCCCCCAATATCTCATAGCCAATTTGTGGACAATATACTTTTAATGGGAATGTCTACAGCCAAAGAATCCATATGCTTTGATCTATCATTGACCTCTTTTGCAAGGCTTTGGGGATGGAGGTGAATTTGACCAAATCCCAAGTCTTCTTCTTCAACACACCTATTGTGATCCAAAACCACCTCACTCAAATCATGGGTTTTACTCATAGCATTCTCCCTTCCTTCTACTTGGGCATCCCCCTCATTGATAATCCACTAAGAAATGCATCTTGGGAATCCTTGTTGTCCATGTTTCGAAAGAGACTCTCCCTTTGGACGTTTTGTTCCCTCAATTTGCCTAGTCTCCTCATCCTCCTCCTCATCCTCCTCAAGTCATTCCTTCAGGACCTCCCTGTATACGCTTTCTCTACCATGGCGACCCCAAATTTTATCCTTATCACCTTAATAAATATTCAACAAAAATTTAACTGGCAGGGAAACAAAGAGGGGTGCAAAATATCCCTGGTAAGCTGGAAAAAAGTGTCTAATCCAAATAAATGAGGGGGCCTCGACCTTAGAGACACAACCATTCTCAACAAGGTTCTCACTGATAAAATTTGGTGGAGATTCTTAAAGACATCCCAATACCTTTCAACACGCCTTTGGAGGAAAAAATACACTCCCTCGATCTTGGAAAAAGAGCTCATTAGGTGAAGTGGTCAAAGCCCAGGTTCATTCATCTAGAATGCGACTAGGAATAATCAGTGACCCATCAAAGACCAGTCTTTTTGGGAACTACAAAGTGGGTCTTTGGCTCTCCTTTGGAGTGAGTCTTGGCAACAGCTCCTAGCCCTGATTACCTATCCAAATCTTAGAGTCTTCATCCCCTTCACAACCGTAGTAGGACTCCACAAAGTGGCACATTTATGGAACCCAAATTTCCCAAGGGAAATCTGGCGCACCCGAAAAAATTCCCACGAGAACCGAAATATACCCCCGTAGCTAAATCTCCATCCTTTGTAGGAGCATCTTGATTCAAGGAAATTTCTAAGTCAACAAGGGGAGGACATTTTCAAATGGGGACACTCCACCACAGGTACCTTCAACATTCAAGAATCTTACCACCTAAAAGCAGGTCACAAAACCTTACCTTGGGAAGAGGTTTGGGGCAAGATTTGGGACATGAAAACCTAGCCGAAAATTAGCACATTCCTCTAGCTAGTGGCGCAAAACAACATTCTCACCTGGGACAACTTAGGGAAAAGGGGTTTGATCGATCCTTCCTGGTGTCAGTTATACAACTTAGAGGAGGAAAATAAAAGCCATCTCCTAAACCTGTTCCCATATAGTTCGTGTATCTGGGATCACAACATGAGCATTATCAGAACAATGGACAAGAAATGCAGAGGTCTTCAAGAAACTATTGTACAATGGAGAAACTCAACCTTTAAATCCCCTATCCTCATTAGAATCTGGCAGCTTCTCTCGGGTTTCATTCTCTGGAAAATATGGAAAGAGAGGAACAGACGAATCTTTAAGTCGGTTACCAGGACCTGGCAAGAAGTGTTGACCACAATCCACACCAAAACCAATGAAACAATCTCTTTGCATCCCTGGATGGAATAGGATCTAAATGTCCCATAGAATGAGAGTCACATCCTTAGCGCCTGGCTACTCAATCTCCACCACAGCCCCGATAGGCCTACTTTTTTTGTTAGTCATAAGATTATCCCCACTCAATGGGAATCTCCGCCTATAGGATGCTACAAACTAAATTTTGATGGGGCCCCAAAGGGAATCTGGGACCCGCAGGCTATGGAGCAGTCATCCGAAATAGTAAAGTGGAAATCCTCCATATCATGGTAGGAAATATTGGGCACAACACCAAAAATGTTACGCAAATATGGGGCCTCCTTTGTGGCCAACAAGAGGTCACAAAGCAAGAGCTTTTCCCCATAATTGTAGAAGGAGACTCACAAATTGTTGTAAATATCCTCTCACATCTACTCAACAGGGAAAACCCGGAGAAAATATCTCTAATATGGATACTCATGAATGGGATTTTAAAAATCAAATCAACCCTCTAGCCTTAACGGGTAATCCTTCCCTCCCATGTAAGAAGAACGAAAAATCAAGTTTCTAACTTGCTCGCAAATTTCAGTGTCAAGTTGGAGGAAGGAGTATTCTCATGCTCCCCATCCACCAATCAATCTCACCCCATAGTCATTGCCTGGAGGAACATATCCCACACCAAATATCGACCCTCGAATGGGGTGCCTCCGAGCTAATGGTGTTCTCACACCACGAGGATGCCACCTAGCATCTAATTAAATCTATCATCCCACTCCAGTCAGTTCATGGGTCTAAACCTTCCATCGCCACCCTCAATTCTTCATTTGAATCTTGTAGGCCATACAAATTGGAAGATTTGCGGCATAGGATTCTTCATGGCATCGTGTGGGACACTTCCTCAGTCACATCTACTCCAGAATGGATCTCCTTCTCCTAAAGTTGGGCACTCTCTTCCTCATGTGCCCCCTCACAATATGTAGAACCACACTTCCCTGGTTCACCTCTTCTTTAGTCTCATGAATAGTATTTGGTGCGACCTCCACTCGAACTCGATCTTGCGTTTGTTCTTCCCCTCTTCAGGCTTGCCGACCCTCAGTGTCTTCCCCCCTAGGGTGTCACTATCTCTCGTCATGCCTCAACTCAGAGGCAAGGCCAAACAAGGTGCCTCCTAGTATGTGACCAGGGGAAGGAATTCTCCCTCCCCAGACTCTCCTTCTTAAGCTGAATTCCCCCCAGTATTGGCTCTTGTTGTTGCGCCCACCCATGCCCAGCCACTCTGCAAGATTTCCCCTAACCTATCCCCTCTATCGACCCCCTATGCCTGTAGGATCTAGTGGTTTGATAACCTTGGAAACTCATTGGGTTTTGCACCACCACCCCCCTCCCCACCTCAATGTCCTTCTTTTCCTCCCTCCCCCTTTCGTCATCCCCCCATCACCTCGGGTCCCGCCTTCTCTCCTTCCTCCTCTTCTAATTCTTCATTTTCCACCCACCCCCGACCCTTTTGTGACAAGTGAGATAATTGAACAACGATCATGGATACACTGAGTGACCTCAATAAGGACTTGGGGGAGATCAAGTCGGTTATGCTCAACATGTAGAACAAGGGCGTAGAACGCTGGAGCCGAGTGAACACTCTGATGTCATTCCTTCAGGAACTTCGGCTATAGCGGACCGTGACAAAGGAAAACCACAGGCACGCCAATTCTATGGCTGGTTGTGACTCAGACCAGGTTTTTAATGATTTATTGTTTTAGGTTTAGTCCTCCTCTAGTTTCCTGGCAACCATGGAAGGTTCGCCTATGTTTTTTCTTTAAGTTTAATTTCATTTGTCAGCACCCTGCCCTGCGTGGCTATGTACCTTTTCTTTTTTTCATGGCACATTTTTTTTCTTGGAAAAATGAAAATGGTGGTTTTCCAGATGGGCATCGCGGCCACATAGAACTATGGACAAATGGCAGTGGTGATTTCCCAAAAGGGCGTCGCTGCCACGTCTAAAAATGATCTATAGAAAGCTGCATCTTTTTTAACAAGATTTATTACAAACCCTAACTTACAAAAAAAAATATTTACCATGGTTATAACTAATATTTAATATTGGTGAATCATGATTTTTTTATTGAGCTATTGAAGATTGGGATGCACTACATTTATACATTGCAAACAATATTTACTAGATGAAGGTATGGATTGAAAGATGTAAACAACATCATTGTGGTAGGTTATCATGGAAAAAAATGTCTGAATTGATTAGAGAAGCTCATTGTAATGGATATGTCAATGTTAAGTAGAGGGAAATTGATTTAGCATATGGTTTGAAAGATGGACAGACAAGCAAATTCACCCATTTTATTCAGTTATTTTATATTATATTAATGTGACTGCAGGTGTGTTTTTTTCAGATACTTTCCAAGTTATATAAATATATTTTTTAATTGACAATGCATCTTTTACATATATGGCATATTGTAGTTGAAACACCACAATGCCATGTGGTGCAATAGACATAAATTTTGCATCAGATAGTTGGATGAAAGTAGGAAAAATTTTGTGGGTTAAATAATTTACTTATGTGGGTTATTTACATGTTTTTAAGTTTTATGCCATTTTTTTTATATATTATGTGACACATTATTATTTATTGCATAAAACCTGAAAATGGTGGCCATGGCATATGTGCAAAAATAAAATTACCATTTACAAACAAAAAATTTAGTTTACCTTAATAAATTTTTATTTTGGTAGTTTCTATGCATGACTACTATGTTTCTTTCAATTATTTTCTATTTTATAGATTGGGTATTGGGGAATTGAGAGTGATGTGAGGGAGGGGAGGGGGCATATCAGCTTCCACGTTCACATGGTTGGACTTGTTCAGTAGAGAGTAATTTATTCTTGAAACCAAGAGAAGCTCATTCATCTTTATACCATCATCTTAAAAATCATCATTGTTATCATAGTATTGCAACAATGAAGTTTCTATGGACATGTTCTTCATTGCTATAACATCTTCATCGAAAATGTTTAAAAACATGGGACCTTGGTCCATGAGGTTGGTGGTAAGAAGAAGAAACTAGAAGAGATTTTGTATTTAAATACTGATTTCATACTAATATTCTTTATGGAGGAAAAAAGTACTTAGATGGGAGAAAAAAAAAGACAAGAAATAAATGATGAAGCTTGTGCAATTTATCAAGTTCTTTTTTATTGATTTTATTACATTCCCTTGCAATACTAGATGCGGGAACGTGATTCTCGAAGGAATTTCAAAAGAAACAACTGAAAGACATTGTACTAGGATCGTACATGGGATACAATAACCTGTGAATGGGGCCAATGTTGAAATTTTTTCAAACTATTTATGTATGCACTGAAATTTGACATGGACAGGTTGTTCACATGCCTTACTGATATGGGAGGATTTCTAGAATCAAATATGACTCACACACCCACACTATATATTCGATCTCATCTTTGTTTCATTTGAACTTTCTTAGATTAATGTCATGCATGGAAATCCCAACATACCCATCGTCATGGTCATGCTCTTTATATTCATCTCCTATGTTTTTCAAAACTAGCATAGCATGCCAATTAGGCCCATGATTTTGGTGGAAAATATAATGTTCTAGATGATATTTCATACTTAAATAATTATTTCATACTTATAAGTATATTCTTTATGGAGAAAAAAAGTAGTTAGATGAGAGAAAAAAACAAAGAAAAGAAAAAAATGATGAAGCTTGTGCAATTTATCAAGTACTTGTTTATCAATGTTATTTCATACCCTTGTAGTACTAGATGCAGGAGTGTGCGTCTCAAATGAATTTTAAAAGAAAGAGCTAAAATACAATGTACTAGGACGAAACATGGGCAATAGTGACATGTGAATGGGGCCAACGTTGAAATTTTTGCAAATTGTTTATGTATGCACTAAAATTTGACATGGATAGATTGTTTGCATGCCTTGATAATATGGGATGGTTTCTAGACTCAAATATGACTCACACACCCACTATGCATATCCTATATTGTCCTCATTTCTATTGAAATTTCTTAGATTAATTCCATGTATGGAACTCCCAACATACCATCGTCATGGTCATGCTCTTTATATTCATCGCCTATGTCATTCAAAACTAGCATCATGCTAATTAAGCCCATGAGTTTGGTGGAAAGAAAAAGGAGTTAATGTGATTTCATATTTAAATAATGATTTCATACTTATAATTACATTCTATATATATGGAGAAAAAACGTACTTAGATGAGAGAAAAAAATGAAGACAAGAAATAATTGATCAAGCTTGTGCAAGTTATCAAGTACTTGTTGATCGACGTTATTGCATGACCTTGTAGTATTAGATGTGGGAATGTTCCTCTCAATTTTTTTTTAAAAGAAACAACTAAAAGACATTGTATTGGGACTGGACATGGGAAACAATGTCCTCTGAATGGAACCAACATTGAATTTTTTTCAAACAATTTGTGTATGCACTAAAATATGACACGGATAGAATGTTCGCATGCCTTGAATATATGGGAGTGTTTCCATACTAAAATATGACCCACACACCCACTCTATATATCTGATCTCGTCCTTGTTTTGTTTGAACTATCTAGAATTAATGTCATCCATGGAACTCCCAACATACCTATAGGCATGTTCATGCTCTTTATATTCATGACCTATGTTGTTCAAAACTAGCATCATGCCTATTATGCCCTTGATTTTGGTGGAAATAAGAAGGTTCTAGATGATATTTCATATTTAAATAATGATTTAGTACTTAAATTATATTTTTTATATATGGAGAAAAAAAGTACTTAGATGAGAGAAAAAAACAAAGACAAGAAATAACTGATGAATCTTTTGCAATTTATCAAGTACTTATTTATTGAAGTTAGTGCATTCCCTTGCAGTACAAGATGCGAGAACATGTGTCTTGAACAAATTTTAAAATAAATCACTAAAATACAATGTATTAGGACTGGACATGGTAAACATCGACCTGTGATTGGGGCCAATGTTGAAAAAATTTCAATTTGTTTTTCTATGCATTGAAATTTAACATGGATAGACTATTTGCATGCCTTGACGACATGGGAGGGTTTACAGACTCAGAGATGACTCACACAACCACTATATATATATCTGATCTCATCCTTGTTTCGTTTGAACTTTATTAGATTAATGTCATGCATGTAACTCCCAACATACCCATTGCCATGGTCATGCTATTTATATACATCGCCTATGTCATTGGAAACTAGCATCATGCCAATTAGGCCCATGAGTTTGGTGGCAAGAACAAGATGCTAGATCAAATTTATTATTTGAATAATGATTTCGTACTTATAATTATTTATTTCCTCAGAAAAAAGCGTAATTATATTCATCCAAAGAGAACCGAATTAGATTTTGTAGGTGATTTAAGAACGTTCCAAACATGGGAAAACTTAGGTTAGATAATAAATTCAGAATAGGCCAATGATTTGGTTTATAGTCCATAGCAAAGAATACAAAAAAAGAGTTGAGAACATTCCTGAAAGAAATAATAGATGTCTATATAACTACACAAAATTCCACCATAGAGAAGCATGATCGAGGAGAAGTCCCAAACAAAATACCCTCGAAATAGTACAGACCATGTCAGAGAAGTATGAAGCTCCCACATCAATTGGGCATACATCAAACCCTGCACAAACCAACATTGGTGACTAGATGGAACAAGTTAGAGTAGCATAAAGCTCCCTCATCATATAGGCATACATTAAACCCTGAACATACCAACACAACCAAAGAGAGGAACTGTAGACTGATGAAAGAAACCGCCCCAAAAAAACCTATTGAGGGCGGGAAGAAATATGAACCCCAAAGAAAACTCATATACAGGACAGACCAGATCAGAGAAATATACATATCTCTCTAAAAGGAGAGGATCTAAAACTCCAAACCCCAACCACAAAGGATATGAAACTCGACACTAGAAAAATTGTAGCCAAGCCCACATAGCATAGCATATGTATCTGACCCTGAATGAACCTGAAACATAAAAGGGATAACAAAGAAGCATAATGAAAACCCACCAAAGGAGAGGCCACCCATGGAGAAAACTGATGGAAATACTACCAGAAACCTTGAGAAAGTACAATACAGGCCAATGAGATATCTGAGGCAAGAACATTGCAGCTCTAGTAGAACCGCACCAGAAATCATGACCACCATGAAACAAATTCTCCTCATCCATAACAGAGAGCCCAATCCCCATGAACATAAGCCATCTGAGCAAAATGAGAGAGTCAAGGCGAGATCACTGCAACACTGGGAGGACTGCACTGGAAAATGAAGAAACCTAGCCACCATCAACAATATATCTCATCCAAAGAGGAGAGCCTAATCAACAACATCCAAAAAAAAAGATCCTCGCAGAGAAAAAAAAAACCTGGAGAAGAACACCGCAGCAGGGAAAGAATCTAGGGAGAAGTAGGCTTCAATGGTGAAGGTAAACAACTGCGCTACTACTCGAGGAGAAATAATAGATCAAGGGGTTTGTGTCTAGGAAAACCCTAGATGCAAACCCCACCATATTGAAGTTTATTTAACTTTTATTTATCGTACTTAAAATTATATTCTTTATATATGGAGTAAAAAAGTACTTAGATGAGGGAAAAAAACAAAAACAAGAAATAACTGATGAAGCTTGTGCAATTTATCAAGAACTTTTTTTTATCGATGTTATTGCATTCCCTTGCAGTACTATATGCAGGAACGTTCATCTTGAATGGATTTTAAAAGAAACAACTAAAAAGCATTGCAATATGACTGGACATGGGCAACAATTACCTGTGAATGGGGCAAACATTGAATTTTTTTCAAATTTTTAATGTATGCACTGAAATTTGACATGAATAGATGGTTTGCATGCCATGATGATATGAGAGGGTTTCTATAATCAAATATAACTCACACACCAACTCTATATATCTAATCTCATCCTCATTTCATTTGAACTTTCTTAGATTAATGCCATGCATAGAACTCCCAACATAACCAACATCATGGTCGTGCTCTTTATATTCATCACCTATTTCGTTCAAAACCAAAATCATTCCAATTAGGCCCATGAACTTGGTTGCAATAAGAAGGTCATATATGATATTTCATATTTAAATAATGATTTTGTACTTATAATTATATTCTTTATATATGGAGAAAAAAAGTACTTAAATGAGAGAAGAAAATAAAGACAAGAAATAACTTATGAAGCTTGTGCAATTTATCAAGTACTTGTTTATCGACGTTATTGAATTCCCTTGTAGTATTATATGTGGGAACGTGTATCTTGAATGAATTTTAAAATAAAGAGCTAAAATACATTGTACTAGCACTGGACATGAGAAATCGTGACCTGTGAATGGGGCCAACGGTGAAACATTTTGAAATTGTTTATGTATGCACTTAAATTTGACATGGATAGAATTTTTACATGCCTTTATTATATGGGATGGTTTCTAGATTCAAATATGACTCACACACCCACTCTATATATCTGATATCGTCCTCTTTTCATTTGAAATTTCTCATATTATTTTCAGGCATGGAACTCCCAACATACCCATCTCCATTGTCGTGCTCTTTATATTCATCACCTATGTCATTCAAAACCAACATCATGCTAATTAGACCCATGATTTTGATGGTAATAAGAAGGAGCTAGATGATATTTCATATTTAAATAATGATTTCATACTTATAATTATATTCTTTATATATGGAGAAACAAATTACTTAGATGAGAGAAAAAAACAAAGAAAATAAATAATTGATGAAGTTTGTGCAATTTATGAAGTACTTTTTTTTATCGATGTTATTGCATGCCCTTGCAGTACTAGATGTGGGAATGTGTGTCTCAAATGAATTTCCAAAGAAACATCTAAAATACATTGTACATCCTCTAAAATCCATAATCCCACTTTAATACTTTAACCCTATATCCAAAAATCTATAATGCATAATTTGTAACCCCAATAATGCCTACAACTCCTAAACCTCCTTAAGGAATATAAAATTTAACATTTGTAACTCCTAACGATTATAATAACTTATCCTATAGCATATAACACCAAATCATTAACCCACATAAATCCTTATACCTAAACCATATAACCCTTAACAAATATCCCATCTAAACCTTATCTTCTAATTCCTAATACATCAAAAATTTAACATTAATCACACGAACCTATGACATTTATCTATATCCCCTATGACCCCTAAGCATAATCCATTGTAAACAATAAAACTTGTAAACTTTAACCTCGAACATTATGAGAATCGCTTTCCTATATAACCCCTAAATGCTAATCAACATAACTCTTGTAATTGATATTTTCAACATAAACTTTATAAACGCAAACGCCTAAATCCTATAATGCTTAAAAGCACAACCATTAACTTGGATAACCCCTAACTCTTAAGAACTAAACCATTAAACAATAATTCTTATAACCCATAGCATGTTTAACCTTTGTAACCACCCCGCTGTTACGACACAAAAGTGATGTGCAACCGACACAATTGTTTTTTTCTTTTCAATGCGTTAGGAAAATTAAAACACCATAATAATTAGCAACAATGTCGATGATCATCAAGGCACAACGATATCCACTTAACGTCCAGGAACACGATTAAATAATTCATCAAATAATCAACATCATTATCAAGGTGAGCACCTGATCCATTTGTCAGATTAATGTATTCACTCAATGATCATTGCGTGAAATAATCCAATCACAACTAGTCATACATCATCATTATTCAAGCGCGCAAATAATCTTATTACTATATCGTGGCATAATCCATGGTGCAAATGTAATTATCTAAATCTTAACTGGCACAAGAGCTGAAATGCCTAAACAATTAATCGTCTACATTCAATTAATGGCACAAGAGTAATCGACTTTAATTTAAAAGATGCAAGGTAATTATCAACTTTGTTCCCATGGCGCACGGTAAACAACCTTCTTAACTGATCACCCATCAATCATTCATTACACCAAATCTTTCATGGTGCAAGATGTAAATAACAAAAACCATTCATTACATTCACTTTTCATTGTGCACAAGAAGACAATCTAAACATTACACAATACATCATTTAATACCTTAAATTTTTGTGTGCGCAAGAGATAAACTATGATTAAAACCGTCAATCAATGCATTAAATTCATGTGGGCAAGAAATAAACTAAATCTAGGAGAACATGCATCCATGTCATCTATTGCGCATGAGTACCCAACTTGTTATTCCAAGGCACAAGAAATCGAAAACTTACACTGTCTTTATGACATACAATCCATAGCGCAAGAGAATAAAGTTCTTTGCTTAACCACTCCACTATAACATTTACTAAAACAAGCATTAGTAATAACCTTTCATCCTAAATAGTTAATAAAACCATCCTTTAATAATGAACATTAATATTGCATTTAATAATCATCGAACATTAATAACCCTTATTAACCAGTCAAAATACCCATTCATTAAACATTTAATGAAAGTAGCACTTTAAGCTGAGCATTTATCACAAGCTTACATTTATGTTAAACATTATTATTAGCATTAATAATAACATTAATAACTCTTATGATTCATTAACATAACCATTCATTAATTCTTTAATAAAAGCAACATTTAAAGCTATTACAAGCTTACATCAATGATGAACATTATTATAATAGTTAATAAAAACATTAATAATCTCTTATGCAAACATTAGATGACCATTCATTAAACATTTAATTAAGAAACAATTAAAGCTATTACAAGCTTACATTAATGATGAACATTAATATAATCGATTAATAATAGCATTAATAATCTCTTATGCGTCCGTTAAATAACCATTCATTAAACATTTAATAAAAGCAACATTTAAAGATGATCATTCAAGATCACATTAATGATACAAATTATTATAGGCGTTAAAAATAACAATAATGATGCAAGGAATACGCAGCAAGCAAACGCAGAGTAAGCATGAGTATGCTCAGCGTTTCTGTTTCACTCAACCCGCAGGGGTTGTCCACATCCGAAAACAGAAACACAACGCAAAAGCATAGGCGGCATGCTCCCCAGCTGGGCGATTTTATTTCTCAACACTCAAGGGTTCCTATGCATGGAAATCGCTGAGCGTTGAGGCACAAATTTGCTGAGCATGGAGGCTAAATTCGCTGAGCATGGAGGCACAAGTTGTTGTGGAGAATAAAAACGAATTGCTGGTAAAGTGTAGCAAAATGCCATGTGGACAAGGGAGAATGCATGGCTATTTCCCGGATGCTGAGCATGCGAAATCACATCATATCAGAGAGGGAGATACCCAATAGCTGGAAAGAGATTGAGGCACTGAGATAAATCCCTTCAATGCAGAGAACAACATTTACTGATGTTAAAAAAAATTCCAATAAAATTTGCAGAGGGTGCAACTGTAAAAGGAAAGTTGCAGGAAGAAAAACTGATACAGAATTCTTATGCAATACATAATTCCTTAGCTATTAGAGGTGGAAAATAAACAGAAGTGTTTCCACCCATGTGCTTCATATATGGCAGCCTGCACTACAATCTGACGGAGTAAGGCAATCAATACAGTTCAAAAGACTCTTATTTATACACAGAAGCATTAATTCTTGCGAATTTTATGGAGGATAGTGCAGCACATCACATCCTTCTCCTTAGCAATAGTTGACATTTGATTTTTGAGTAGCATTGGGTTGACAATTTTTAGGAATAACGTTGTTTGTAGTGACCGTTTTCCCGCTCGCAAGAGTGGTCAAACGAATAGAGAAAGGAGCTTGGAGAGGGTGGCCACTACCATCCAAAAACTAGTTTACACCCCATTTATGTTTCATCTGTTGCCATGAATTGGAGTTTTCGTGTGTAGAACGAAACAGAAATATGAATCACATCCCAAAACATTGACTCAATCGCTGGGGAAGAAGATCAAATCGCAGGAAATGTGTCCTTCCCCAAAACGTCGAGAACGGAATACTTGGCTGGGCTAGTGAAGTAAGACAACAACGCAGAGGGTGAAGGAGACATACCGACTTGGACAAGTTACCCTACAAACGCATAAGGTACTCTGAAGGACAACACCAAGGATTACTTGCAAAACGCATATGTTCTTGGTAAAACACAAAAGGTTTAAGTTGGTGTGACACGACGGTGGCCAATTAGATTCATATTAATTATTAAAAACAATTAAATCAATGCAATCAGAATCCTCGACTTCAATTGCTCTTCACCCATTAATTATGCTGACATCTATTGACAATGGACAGATTTAATAGGGGTTTAGTGCTTAATAAGTTTTCTATGGACACGATTAAATATGGTTGGAATATTCTTAGTAGTCACACATAAGTGACTAGCACAGCCTCGAGTAACTCGAGGCTGGAAAACGCCGAAAGGTATTTACTGTTAGAAAATTCCTCATTCAGTAAAAATCTTCAATTTAATTATAAAAAAAACCTAATTGATACCTGATATTTACAAGAAGCAACAACCAGTGATTAATTAGTGTATTTAAAGTGAAATGCGCAGAGAGTGGCCGCCATCCTCCATTCGGCTGCCATCATTGATACAGTAGCCGCCATCCGGCACTGAAACGCGCACTTGAACTGATATTTACAAGAAGCAATAACCACTGATTAATTAGTGTATTTAAAATGAAACTCACGGACARTGGYCGYCATCTTCCATTMGGCCTGTATGCATTCATATAAAATGAAACGMTCGGACAGTGGATAGTCRGAAAATGAAACCAACAGCCAGAAAATCAAACGCACAGACAGTTAATAAAAATCAGAAAATGAAATTCGTGGTGGTAATTCTAAAGGTTAATCATTTAAACGTGGCTATCATATAGTGTTACAGTAATTTTTTAATATGATTAGGTAAATGTTAAAAAGTAAACAGGTTAACGGATGCATCCAAAAATACAAGGAAGTTATGAAGAGTAAATCATATTCATTGATTTGGGAGGACGACTAAGAATATGCCAGCATCTTCAATTGTTAGCCATTAGATTAGAATTTTAGATTAAAAGGTGATTAATTGTGCCCATTACCAATAGGTATACGCCTTTCGGCGTAATTAACATAAATTAAAATATTAACACCAGATAAATGAAGTGCTTAATATATTCTTTTAAGGATTCATTTCATCTTATCAGCCTTTCGGCATTAACCAACGACTATTTAGTTGTTGTGTTAGTTATAAGATATCCTTTCTACTCAATAACAAGCAAAGCTCAGTGTTCGACAAAGAAAAACCCGATTTCACCATTTCACAACTAGAATTAAGATTTTATGCAAAAAAAAAAACAATAGTTTCATTTCAATTAAGATCAGATTTCATAGCCATCTATCAACTAGGAAAAATTTAAAACCAATAACCCCAGCCTCATAAATAACCAATAAACAATAAGGAAAGGACATCATAAACTCAGTTGCGCTTAAAGGAAGAAAACCACTATGAAGAGGTAAGTTCTCCAAGTGGAAAAATATTCCATTTAATCATAAAGCTGCTATGGAGTTAAAGACAAATTAATAAAAGCTATAGAACAGAATATGGACATTTCTTCAGGTTCCCTTACTTTTACTTTGAAAATAAAGGGTCACATACTTTAAGGATTATATTATTCTTACTATGATTCAATACGAAGGAAGTGCACTGTATAATCTAATCCTACATAATATCCATTTTCACCATTTGTAACATCCCGCTCTTGCACGCACTGAGCGGACATATTCTTTGAGGACACTTGCGTACAAGTGATCTGGGTCATTATACTATTGGTTGTTTTGATTATGACTATGAGATATTGTGGATTTGATGATATGTTTCTTTTATTGTATTTACATCGGCATGTGTTATTGACTAAGTTCTCCTGAGTGTACAGGACTCTAGACATTAGAGGATGTCGAGGCATCGATGAAACTTCTTGGACTTCGGATTGAGTCAGAGAGTGGACTGTTAGGGTTTGAATGATGTTGATGTGACATATGTACATATAATTAGATATTTTGATGTTGATTTTTATCGATGACACGTTTCGTTGATGGATGCAGGTTGACGATATCTTGTCAACTAGACTCACATTTGGACTAAAGGGGTCATGCACGACAACTAGAGACATTAAGGGAGAGGTGTGGCAACATCCCTGCCACAGCCTACTAGCACTCCCGTCGTGGCTCAAACTATAGGTTAAATATTACCTAGTTCGAGAAGATGGACGATGTCGTGAGGGAATACTGTGACAGTCACTCACGATGATTCTAAAGGGCACACAATAAGGCAGGGTCCTTATTCCTTAGAGGCCCTTAGTCTTCCACAAGATCACCTGACAGAGTATTGAATCCACGGGTTTGGCGTCTACCAAATTCAGTCCATAGGCAAGTGGCACCCTTGGAGCACGTAATGCGTCTTGAAGGGCAGGTCACGCGAATAAAATGAAAAGAGGTGAGTGGCACCCTTGGATCATGTAGTTCGTCCTGACGGGAACATCACGATTTTAATTATGGTAAATTAATAAACCTAGTGCCTAGAAAACTATGTCTCCTTAGGACCTGGTAGACCTCAAAAGGAATGATTTGATGAGTAAAGTTTAAAAAGTATTTGTTCCCTTAAAAGTTGTTGCCTAACCTAGTGAAATTAAAACCTTGGTCTAAGAAAAACATGTGAACAAAGAAAAACTAAGTAGACATGTAACAAGAAGGGGGGTAAGAAATTCAAACTTTAATTATTAAAGTAAAAATTGAAATGGAGGATTAAATTTATTAAAAGGGTAAGTGGTTTATTTTGTCTAAACTTGCTAATTCTGATTTTAGTTAAAAAGAAAAAGGGAGAAACTTAAAGAAAAATGGAAACTTAAAGAAAAGGGGAAACTTAAAGAAAAAGGGGAATGTCTAACTTATTAAGGAATCTAGCCTTTGGAACTTTTTATTTATGAGCTCAACTAGGATTTAATTAAAGTGTAAGTCATTTAAGAATTGTAAGGGAATAATGGGACATCGAGGAGTGTTTTTAGGAACGTTTTTAGGTGGGTGAGGGAAATAGGCAAATTAAATTAATTAATAAATTGATTTTCTGGTGCAACTAGGGGATCGGGTGACATGTGCACATGGCAGGTTTTTCCTAATTAAATTTAATAAAAATAATATAATGAGGGTTTGAGAAACTTATGACTAAGAAAACTCTATAAAAATGATGGTAGAGGAGGAGTATGGATCACATCTTGTTCACGTAAGGTTACGCTATCGAAATTTCATCTTGACTGAATTTTCTCTTGTGGGAGTTGGGATACCCAGCTAGGGTAACGAGTGGTAGCTCGACCTTGTGAGGTGAGATGGGAGCTGCCATTCTCTGTTATTGTGTGTGTGGCCCATTTTCGTCTCAAGGGGCTCAGGGTGAAGAAGAGTACCCCTAACGTTGGCTAGGGGGTATCGGTGAGGTCACATCGGTTGGCAAGCGAGAGTTGTATGGAGCGCACACGGGACAATAAATTCGGAGAATTCATGTTTGGCTATGGTACACATGTGTATATTTATTTTGAATAGTAGTTAGATTCGTTGTATATTCATCTCTCTAATGTCGAAAGCACGTAGGTGTCTTTGTGTTAAAAAGTTAGTTAATTTTATGTACTGGAAAATATGTGCATGTGTAATTTGGTTGAAAGGTAGTTAAATTTTGTCTCTGTGCGTTCTTGGTTCACTAGTATTCGATGCATTATGTTCTTATTGATTATGTTGAGTGTTAAGGAATATATTACTGTAATAGAAAATGGGTTTTTAAATCTTCTTAGGATCTGTTACTAATTTAGCAGCCCCAAATCAATTGAACCTTAGTGCACAGATCAATAATAGGGATTCAATATCGACTGTGTTTTGTGTAATGAGTAATTGTTAAAATCATTTGCTTTGTGTATTTGCCTAATGAGTAATTATTAAAATCATTTTTTGGTGTAATCAATTGCTTTGTGTAATCATTTTCTTCACGTAATTGGTTGCTCGTGTATATGCATTGTCAACTACTCCTCGATGATTGTGGTGTATGGTGGCACATTGTGATTGACTTCGGGAGAAGTTCCTGATAAAAAAACCCCAAACCCTTCCATTGTACATGAGTTACTATGTGCTTTATGTACCAAAGTCACTCTGCTTGGGTTGGGGGAAAACCCATTGGGTGTTACCTGAGTTCCTCTAAGTTTTCGGTAAACAAAGACGCCCTGCATCTCCCTTATTCCTCTTGGGTAGATTTATCTTTGATTTTGTTATAAAATATCTCTATGTTCCATCCTTAAATGTTCCTACATTTTTACGAGATTCCTGGGTTGATCTAAGCCAGGATTTTGATATCCCTTTTTAATTACAAATATATTTTATTACAAGAAACAGAGATCCAAATAATCTCATCGAGATTTTATTTATGTAGCGATTAGGCTGGTCAAGGAATACCCTCATTGTAAGATTGTTGTGCGTGATAAGCTGGATTTTTCTCCAATTAAAGTATCTTTTGCCATCGAAGTCCTTCCCAAAAATAAAATTTGTTGTTACCACTGCATTTTTATTATTGTGTGAGTATTGCCTCTTTATTACTGTGTTTTTTTTTATTATTGCATGCATACTGCGTATTTATTACTATATTTTTTGTTATTGCGTGATTACTGCATTTTTTTTTATTTACTGTGAGGGGAGATATTGCAAGTGCAGATATGGTGATTATCTTCTCTCTCTGTCAAACCTTCTGGAATAAATCATATTAATCACATTGTTTTGTAAGAGATGTACTTATTGGCAATGACTGTAATCTAGGCCACTGAATCGCATTTCCCTGTTTTATTTTGTTTTATTAGAGTCTTGTGTCCAGGTCCTGAGAACGATGTGTGGTAATTGGGTTTATAAGATACATAATGTTGACTTGAGACATAGGGTCTGATATCAAGGAAATAACATGTATAAAAGCGACTCAAGGAGAATGAAGACATACGTAGAACAACCATGAAGGGGTGAAATTGAT
>JZKD02S0511859.1:600186-616762 GCA_000966675.3 Picea glauca | reverse complement strand
TAGGATCTACATAACTATGGCTAGCCCCTGAATCAATCAAAATAACAAGTGGTCGGTTGTTGATCATACCTTCCACTTCAATCATGTGTGATTGAAATTCCACTTGCTTATTGTCTAGGGCTGCGTAGATCCTCGACATTCTACTACCCATATCCTCCACTATTTCAGCTTGCTGAACAATATGTACAGTTCTCGCCTTACCATTTTTATGGGGACAATCTTTGTACCTGTGGTTTCCTTGACAGCCCCAACACTGAATGGGTGCGTGTCTCTGTTTTTGTGGTCTCTCTTCAGTCATTCTCGGCTCTCTAAACCATGGCTGTCCCTGAAGACTATTTCTGAAAAAGGGAGGTCTGTTTCTCTTTTGTCTCTGTTCTTCCTTAAACCTCTTCTAGTCATCCCAAGCCATCCGAAAGGTAGGTTTTTCTCTTTGTTGTTCGTATAGGCATTTCACCCTCCTTATGGTTTCTTCCATGCTCTTAGGATCATCGTATTGAATCTTGTCACCAATGGAAGGTGGCAGTCCACTCAGATACCTCTGAATTTTAACAGCCTCGTCTTTGATGAATGAAACATACTTCAATAGTTCCAGAAAACTTCGTTCATACTCATCAATGGTCATACTGCCCAACTTGAGTTTGAAGAACTACTTCATCTTTCTATTATGTTATCTTTTAGTCAGGTATTTCTTCTCGAAATACCTCTTAAATTTCTTCCATGTGACCTCTTTCTCTTTGATGTGTTGTACCTGCACAAACTGTTCCCACCACATGGACGCTTTTCCTTTCAGTTGGTACATTGCAATTCTTCCCTCTCTATGAGAAAAATAATTCTATGGTTGGAAGTATTTCTTCATGCCAAGCAACCAGGTCTCGGCATCTTCCTCCTTTTTATGTTCTCCATCGAATGTTGGAGGCTTAATCTTGTTCATCTCTCCTTTCAATTCCTCCTTTCCAGATTCTCGATGTTTTCTGGTAGGGGATGGACTTGAACTATTGTGTGTCTTCCTGTCAGAATGTCCTTAGGAGCGACTAAGATGTCGGCTATCACTCCTCAACCTACTTCTTCTTCCATGGGTTCTGCGACTCTCCATCATACTTGAGTCTCTTCTTTTCTCGAGTTTCTTCTCTATTCTTTCCAGACTCTTCAAAAATTTTAAGTTTAATGTACCCTGCCAGTCCCTAACTTTCATGAGCTTTTGGCTATCATCTCGGCGAGCTTTGGCCTCTCTCTGCAATCCTTCAAGGATTTTAATTATGTGTCCTTCCTTATCCTTTTTCTTTCCATGCCCATTGGAGTTCGATCCTTCGACTCCTAGGTTAACATCCTTTTCTTTTCGTTCGTCTTCTCTTTCAGGGGTAATCTGAACTCTTCCCCACTCCATACTCGACGTTGGTTAACTGGAATCCTGACCTTCGTTGAACTCTACACATGCACTTTTCAATTCAATTCGAGGTTTGTCAGTCCATTAAACCTTCACGAACAATCCAAAATATTTATAAGCCAGTTCAAACAAAATAAAAGACATTCCATTTTTAAATAAGTTTCTTGAACTGGAAGTATTATGTATCTCTTCCATTTCTTGCATTTTGCGGCAATTTCCCAACAGTTTAGTCACTCGTTAGTCTTCTGCAATATAATGCGCAGACGACTTCGAATTTGTCAAGCCTTCGTTTTCTTGACAATTCCTCATCTTTCGTGACAATCGAGTTTAAGAAAGTGTTTCCATTTCACGAATTTTTTGAGCTCTGTTCAGCTCTATATTTTTTGGGTGTTCGAAACTTTAGTTTTTGGTATTTCAGAGTTTTGATACTGGAAAACTATCGTTTAAATCTCTGGGCTAGACTTGTGGTTCACATGACCTCCCCTTATATGACCATAGTCATACCTCCTAATGGATTTTCGGACTTCCCAATGTCCAAATGAACATGTCCTCAGGATTCACAATTCTTCGAATCCCGACGCGTCCTTCACATGTTAGCCCTCCTTGCTTAGCTCCTGGTTCATGTGACCTCTACCCAGTGACCGTAGTCAAACCTCTCGTCAGGGGTTTGGGGTTCGGATTTTCACAATGCATGGACTTCTTGTTTCCACGATTCTCGATTCTCCGAATCTCGACTGGCTGACAGTTGGCTCCCACTTATTGGGGTTCGCAGTTCGTGACTCCAAAACGCAAAAACACTTTGTCACCAGGATCCCCGATATGCCCTTTCTTCGATACACTCGCGCGATTGACTATTCAATAGTCTCTCACTTCATCGGCGTTTCAGAGTTCGCAATATCATGAATCCTAAATGCATAAATTTTCGAGACTTCTCGCCATGAAAACCAGAAATGGCGTGCCACCTGTCCACCTCTCGGATCCTGTGGCCCCCACACAGTTCTTTTGGCCGTCGGGATATTGCGTTTCATGATTTCGCGACTCCTGTTGTAGTGATGTCGGAATTTCCAACACCCAATCCCCGATATGAAATTCCCCACGTAAATCCAACATTCAGATCTTTCTCACATCGAACGGTCTTTACAGACCCTAAGATTTCCCGAAGGAATCTCATTCGTTTATCGGGACTTAGGCACATGATGATGTCTGGACAGTATGGTCAGGATTTATCATAACGAAAGTCCGAGTTCTTGTCATCGGAACTACCGAATCCCCGATCCTCGAAACGGGTAGTCTCACTACATGTGGCCATCTCAAATCGGACGGTCCACGACTATTCCGGGGTTTCCATCATGGAAAGTCCCGATCCCTTGTTACCAGGACTCCCGATATCGTGATTCCTGATTTCCCGAAATGGAAAATCTCATGACACGTATCCTCCGTCTTTCGGACGTTCTAGATATATTTCGGGCTTTCGCCTTTAATCACTGAGGTTTGAACCTTCAGACACCTCCTGACAGATCCAACGGCTGTCAGGTTTTCCGGTCGAAATCTGACGGCTCATACGGTTCCTAACCAATTCAAAATTTTGCATATCGTGATTTCCACATTCCTATGTATTTCAGAAAGGAATTTTAATCCTTACGCACATTTTTCCAGATCTGATGGTCATGAGTGCTCGCCTTCCCTCCCGAACAGATCCTAAGGTTCTAACACCATTGGTGTAGAGACTTGTCTCCCTGTGGTCGTAGACCACACCGACTGCGGTTTCACTGCACCGCTAAACCTCATGAGCTTGTAAGCACGTTCAAGCAACTACTTGACACACTGGAACAAACCAAGGTCCGAAATTGGCCATTCCAGGCCCAATTCCCTTCATATTCTCGGTCCAATGACCACTCCATTGGCCCATCTAGGCTCAGCATCTGAAACCTTCACTCTGATACCAATTTGTAGTGTACCTTTTGCTTACCTAGACCTTATAACGCACTATGTAAAAATCGGTACACGCACTTCTACATAATGCGTACATGAATTAGATAATCACATGCATTCAAGTAATGAAATACCTTTAACTCATAGTAAAAACATATAATTTTACTGCTATGATTAACAATCCATAGCATTTAATAGTAATTCATATACACAGTAGAAATCATGATAGTTTATGTAGCACATTCATGCAAAATGTGATAAGAACATAGTTAGATACTTATCTTGTAACAGTGGTGAAATCCACCAACCAAGTGCAGGCCTTCCACGAACCTCCCAGCTTTAGACCACACTATTCATCATCTCAACATTGGATCACCCCCGAGATGGGACTGAGCTCCACCCCAAGGTAAGGAATCCTAGGCTAGGCTGAGGTTACAGGGAAAATAGAATAGGAATATCTGGAGGGATTCTTCCCTAAGATTCCATCTTATGCCCACTACTGCCAGACTCTCATTCCCCACATGCATGTTCTGCTCGAGAGTATACACCTTCACACGCACAGTCCATCGGTGCAAACCTCCCTCTCTGGGTCTCGGCAATAGGCCGGATCAGGAAGTCTCAGAGCCCGTAGCTGGTGCTGGTCACTCTCTGGAAGAAACCACTTCCCAACAAACTCTTTCACCTGGAAAGAGTTGCTCACAGGCCTTACAACCTGCCTCTTCCAACCACAATCACCTCCCTCACCCAAAGAGAGGTCATACACAAGCTCATCCCAAGATTACTCTGGCCAGTATTCCATGTGCATTCCAGCACTACGTGGCTGCAATAGCCAATTGGGAAAAACATACATGCGCTTCCCAAACAAGGTCAGCATTCACCGGATAGTCTCACAGTTTTTGGTTTTGGGATTATATGAGGGTACTCTTACAGAGGTCGGACCAGTTCACCCTCAGGCGGTTGGGTAGAATGGAGAAGATCCCCCTCCCACTGTTCATCTTGGCTATTATATTTGTATGCACCAGGGTTGACACTTGTCACCCTAGGAAATGCACGCGTTCCCATAGCATGCATCCCTTTTGGACGTTTTCCCTTGCTAGGAACTTAGGATAAAAATAAAATACACATGTCTTTTGGGAAATAATATTAAAATATTATTCCCAGGCTTAATCCCCCTAGGCTTGGCCCCTAGGCTCAACACTTAGCCCCTTTTCCCACCTTCCAGCCCCTAATCCCTTGCCCAATCTATGGACGCTCAGTATCCCTTCACTCATTCATCGTGGTCGGTCTGCACCTGGCGGTGTTTATATTTTATTAATCGATCTGCATACATATAAGTACATCAGCAGGCTCCTGGCCTTCAACACTTAGGCTCCCTGGCCTAACAAACACATAAGCCTACTAGCTTATACAAAACTTGGCTCACCAGCCTATAGAACATGTTTACAATTCATTTCATATATCATGATATGCAACGGGCCTCAGCCTTGGGGACACTACATTTATACACCGAAGCATTCATCCTTGTGAATGCTATGGAGGATAGTGCAACACATCACATCCTTATGCTTAGCGATACTTAACATTTGATTTGTAGGTAGCATTGGGTTGCCAATTTTTAGAAATAACGTTGTTTGTAGTGACCATTTTCCCGCTCGCAAGAGTGGTCAAACAAATAGAGAAAAGAGCTTCGAGAGGGTGGCCACTACCATCCAGAAACCAGTTTACACCCCATTTATATTTCATCTGTTGCCAGGAATTGGAGTTTCCTTGCGTAGAATAAAACGAAAATATGAATCACATCCAAAAACCTTGAGTCAATCGCTGACAAGAAGATTAAATCGCAGGGAATGTTTCCTTCCCCAAAACACCGAGAATGGAATACTTGGTTGGGCTAGTGATGTAAGACAACAACGCAGAGGGTGAAGGAGACATACGAACTTGGAAAACTTACCCTATAAACGAAAAAGATACTCTTAAGGACAACGCCAAGGATTACTTGCAAAACACATATGTTCTTGGTAAAACACAAAAGGTTTAAGTTGGTGTGCCATGACGGTGGTGAATTAGATCCATATTAATTATTAAAAACAGTTAAATCAATGCAATCATAATCCTCGAATTCAATTTCTCCTCACCCCTTAATTATAATATATCCTTTCTACTCAATAACAAGCAAAGCTCATTGTTCAACAAAGGAAAACCAAATTTCACCATTTCCCAACTAGAATTAAGATTTTATGCACCAAAAAAAAACAATAGTTTCAGTTCAATTAAGATCATATTTAATAGCCATCCATCAACTAGGAAAAATTTAAAATCAATAACCCCAGCCTCAAGAATAACTAATAATCAATAAGGAAAGGATATCATAAACTCTGAAAAAATATTCCATTTAATCATAAAGCTGCTTGGAGTTAAAGACAGATTAATAAAAGATATAGAAGGGAATATGGTCAGTTCTTTAGGTTCCCTTACTTTTACTTCGAAACTAAAGGATCACATACTTTAAGGGAGTTTATTATTTTACTCTGAATCAATACAAAGGAAGTGCACTGTATAATCTAATCCTACATAATATCCGTTTTCACCATTATTATACAAATTCATCATCCAAAAACTTGCAAAATGAATCTAGAGATACAATACAGAGACAACAATTTCTAAGAGAAAATACATACAATCAATATTTTGCAAATATAATTCTCAATAAATTAGGTGATTGAAGGTGCATAATCCAAAGTGGTTGTCCCACTCTTGCGCTCTATCCAGCCCTTGATTGCCAACTATTGAGACCTCACCGGTACCTCCCAACCAACGCTAGGGGTACTCTTCTTCCCCATGATCCCCCCGAGCCGTAAAATAGACATGCAGACAAACCAGAGAAATATATCTGCCAGCTCGCCTCGCAAGGTCGAGCTACCACTCTCTATCTAAGCTAGGTATCTCGACTCCAACAAGAAAACACAGTCAAGAAAAATTCTGGGAGTGTGACCTTATGCATACCAGTCATGATGCATTCCCCTCCTTCACCATTTCTTTTATAGAGTTTTCTTAGTCACTTCTTGCCCAAACACACATTAAAATATTTTTATTAAATTTTTTTTATGAAAAACAATTCTTCCCCATACACTTGTCACTCAATCTCTTAGTTGCACTAGAAATTCATTTAATTAATTAAATTAATTTTCCAAGTTCCTTCACCCACCTAAAAGCGTTCCTAAAAATGCTCCTCGTTGTCCCTTTATTCCCTCACATTCCCTTACTAACTGTCGCATTTCTTAAAACTGAGTTGAGTTTGAAATTGGAAAGTTCTCTAGACTAGATTCTCTTCTATGTTCCACCTTCCTTTTGTATTTAAGTTTCCCCTTTTTGGTATAAGTTCTAAAATAACAAGTTTTCCACATAGCCAACAACTAATCCTTTAAATATTTAATACTCCATTAATTTTTAAAATTTATTTTTTACCCCCATTTTCTTCTTCCCCCTTTTATTACTTGCTTAATTAATTTTTAGTTCTCATGTCCTACTTAGACCTACACTTTAAATTCAACTAGGCTCAGCAAAATTGTTTTTAAGGGAAATTTTATAATTTTTAAACATTACTTATGAAAAAATTATCGTAAGGCTAACCAGGTCAAAATGAGATATTTCTTTCTAGGTACGTAGGTTCATTGACTTACTAGTGTTAAAATCATGACATGCCCTTCAAGATTCACTACGTGCTCCAAGGGTTCCACTCACCTACATTCATGTTTCATTTACGTGACATTCCCTTCAATATGCACTATGTGCTCCAAGAGTGCCACCCGCATGCATTTATGTTTCATTTATGCAATGTGCCCTTGAAGACACACTACATGATCCAAGGGTGCCACTCAACTTTTGACTGATTTTTGTAGACATCCACTCTTGGAGTCAATACTCCATCGGGCAACCTTGTGGGAGCCTAAAGGCCTCTAACGAATATGGACCCTACCTTATTGTGCACCCCTTAAAATATTCATCAACAACTGTCTTAGTCTTTCCTCACGAAATCGTGTATCTCTCAAACTTGCTAATCATTAACCTACAGTTCGATCCATGACAAGAGTGATAGTAGGTAGTGGCAGGGTTGTTGCCACCCCTCTCTGTCAATATATCTGGTTTTCGTGCATGACCCCTTTACTCCAAATGTGAGTATAGTTAGCAAGCTATCATCAGCCTGCATCCATCAACGAAACATGTCAATGATCCAAAATCAACATCATAATATACCAAGCATATGTCACATATGAAATAAAAAAAAATACTCAAACCATAAATAGTCCACTCCCTGACTTGATCTAGAGTCCAAGGAGGTTCATCAATGCCATCGACACACTCGATCAGTCCAGATTCCTGCACACTCATGAGAAACCATTCATTATCACATGTCGATACATTATAATAAAATAACATATCATCATATCCACAACATAATCATTATCCATAAGAAAAACAGTCAATCATATAAGGAACTGGATCACTTGCACATAAGTGTCCTCAAAAAATAAGTCCAATCAGGTGTGTGCAAGAGTAGGATCTTACATACACCCCCTCTTGTTTCAAACTTCGTCCCGAAGTTTCATAGTATACAAGTGAAAAAATAACATATGTGACAATATCTAAGGGTCTAACCATCAAACAAAAATGGAAACTGCAGATGCATATCATATGCGTCCTCCCAGATAGTTGAGTGTGGACTATAATTATCCTACTGGACCTTTCCCTTATCAATAGTTAGACGTCATAGTAGTCGAATGCGATGGTCTAGAAAGCAGATTGGCTTCGTCGTGATCACACTCTCACCCAAAATCCACCAAGAACTCAGTCAATATCATGCAAGTATCACTAACCTTGTTGAATAAGGTTGGTTGTCATTGATGTCAACCCTTGAAGAAAGCTCCACAACACAAAGTTTTGGGTAATGGACCCAAGATTGTTTGATGTAAAGATGACTCATTATTGTCTTGTCATGGTTGATAGGAAGTAAATATGGATGAACTCCAAAGTGGTCCCATTATGGTGAAAGGCCTCACAGGAAGACGCTTTGTGTAGTAAGAGAACCCATGCTTAATTGTGGAATAATGAGATCCTATATGGATAGTTATTTTCATTTCATTTCCGATGGTATGTGGAATGTCACATAACTCCTCACGGTTAGATAGTTATGGCCATGGGAAGTTGGAGAGCCTAGGTTTGGGTAATGGACCCAAGTTTGCTTGATGGATAAAGGTATGAGTTATGATATATTTTCAGATAATACTATTCTATATGGATAATACATGTCATTCCATTTCTGATGGTATGCGGAACGTCACATAACTCCTCACGTTTTGAGAATTATGGCCTTACGAAGTTGGAGGATCCTCATATGTCATCTAGAAGTCCCAAAAGGTCAAAGTAATCAAAGTGATTTAAGAGATTTTAAAAGGTAAATAATAAAGTGAAGTATTGAGTGTATTATAATTCAAAGTGAATGAAAAATAAATTATTTCAATAATAAATTTAATGGAGAAATTAGAAGTGGGTTAACCCTAAAATAAGGAAAGTGGGTCCAAGTCACCTAGAAGATGTTTTTAATGCAGCTACTTGGAGAGTATAAATAAGAGTCAAGGCTCTCTCATTTTAATCACACTTGAGAATATTAAATATATATATGTGATGCAAGAGCATTGCTCCAAGCCAGCTATGGGCCAGCCAACCATCCCACTTAGCACGCATTCAAGGGAGAGAGGCGCAACCCCCTCACTTTCAAATTTTGAACTTGAATTAATGTATTAAATGGTTGTAAGGCTAGTAAATCCAAGCCATGCCTTTGAGAAGGATTTAGATAAATGATGCCTTAAATGGTTGTAAGGCTGAGATCTAGATCCGATTCGGACTAGACAACCGTTCAATGTAATTCAATGTAATTGAATAGAGTAGGTAGCTTGGAAGGAAGAGCTCAAAGATCACCCTCATGTAAAATATCTCAACATCTTATTTTGAGTTAGTTGAGGTTAGAAAAGAGAGAGCCGAGAATCTATTGTAGTCTGAGATCGAACACATTGTAAAGAAGCATTTCAATTTAATACAAACAGAGCAGTTTTTCCTGTACGTTGTTGTTCATGTGTTTGTGAGTTCATGAATGAATGCCATATGTGTGTTATGATATGTTGTAGATGTATGCTAGATTGCATTTGCAGGTTACAGATAGAATTCATTGTCTATTGAGTTCTTTGATTCTAGGTCTGGGTTCTTTGAGGCTTCATGCAAGAGAGTGCATGACAAAGTACCGTGGTCTCTGAAAGCCAGTGTAAGGAATGCACTTATGAATTCTGCGGAATTTCAGACAAAGACGTGCCAGGAGCACACACCACCTGAAGTCTTGACTCAAGGAGAAGCCTCAAGGTTGTTGAACACATTGGAGGTAAGACTATGCATAGGAAAGAACAGAGAATACATAACTATTGAAGGTTCTATAGAGCTCTCCCAGGAGGTCATTGAGCAAGTGCATATAGTGCACAGGAGAACTCTATTTTGAGTTCAGAGAGGGAACATAGTCACTGAGGATTCTATTAAAGATCTGCCAGGAGGGAATTGAGTAGGTGCATAGAGTGCATAGAAGAACTCTATTACGAGTTCATAGGAAGAATAAGTGTCAAGAGAAGACCTTCATAGGGTTATTGAACACCCTGCAGGCTCAACAAGGAGTGCTTGAGAAGGAAGTTTCTAGACGACACTTATACCCCTTCAAGGAGAGAAAGGGACAGAGGCATTTTGATGTTAGAGCCACAGATAAGCTTAGGATGGATAGCACAGTTGTGTGGAGGAGATCTGCAAGGAGTGCATCGAGCAAGGAAAGTGTAAGGAGTGTTCTCAGAGTGAACTTGTTCCAAGTTCAGAAGCTCAGGAGGAATAGTGCCTTGGCACACATATCCATAGCTGCAAGGAATCGTATAGGGTGAGAAACCCTTCAAGGGTTCAGAGTTTCCAAAACTCAGGAGAGATATCATTTTCCAAAATGCAGACGAGGCCGAGGATATAGGCTACGCAGCATAGGATACAAAGTTCGAGGCCTTTTGAAACTTTGAAAATCTTCTAAGGCAGGAAGAAGAGCGTGAACTCAGGAGAGCACAACTACTGTTGGATCAGGTAGAGAAAGAAGATCTGGGCCATTAAGATCTACGCCCAGACACACACAGGAGAGCATAGTGGAAGGGAACATATTTGAATCATCAGATCTGGGTGCACGGACTGATAGTCATCGGATCCGGAGAAAGTCACACAGAGTTTAACCTCTGGGAGTGTGCACAGACGAAGAGTAGCTAAAATGGATAGTGAAGCCACTTTGTGGAGAAGTGTCGAGATGTCGTGAGCCATAGGATCGCACCGAGTTATGAGGGATTTAATCTCGTAGAAGCACCCCAGGAAAATAGCTAAAACGTACGATGGAGAGGACTTTATGGAGAAGTGTCGAAGTTGCGAGAGCCATTGATATCATTTCAACCCACGTCGTTGGATCATGTTGTGAATTTGGAGGTTTGTGAGTTCGGAGGGTAGACCAAATTATTGGTTTCGCAAAGTTTTGAGTTGCAAGGAAGAGAGGAGATCTAGACCATTGGATCCAAGCCATGGGGAAACCGTTGGATCAGAAGCTCTGCGGAGTATTGCGTATCGGAGGTTCAAGGAGTTGAAAGAATTTCTTTCGACCACGAAGACGCGAAGAGCCAAGCGCCGAGGGTTTGGACGAATGCATGGCACATCCTTTAGGTGGGGCCGCATGGCTGATAGGTGGCATAACAACAAGTTCCCAAAGAAAGGTGCAAGCAGGTGACAGGGAGTGGAAATGCGTCGCCTAGGAAGAAGTCAACCCATTGCTGACTTATCGCGTCTCGGGGACTTGAAAAGGAGGAGAACGAGGGCTTAACACTCCAACTCTCTAAGTCGCGACTTGCGAGCGGTGCTAAAGGAGTCAACTCATCACTGACTTATCATGTCTCGGGGACTCACAGAGGAGGAGCACGAAGGTTCAACACTCCAACTCACGAGATCGCAAGCTGCAAGTAGTGCTAGTTCTTATCCCTAGCCAACGGTTATGTGTGGAAGGCACTAAAAAGGAGGAGCTATACCTGTATCGCATATCCAGTATTGGAATTTGAAGAAAGAGGAGTCGAGGGTCTTCGACCCACGAACTCATGAGATTTCGAGTTGTGAAAAGCGCTTGTTTTAAGGCCTTGGTCATAGTGCTGAGGTCACGTCGAGGTGAAGCTCACACCTTTTGCATGTTCACATAGGTGGGGTTTCTGAAGGAACTGTGGATTCACTGAGGGTTCCCGCTGGGAATCAAATTGAGCGCTTTGGCTTGAGGAAAACCCAAAATGATCCTAAGACCGGGAGGTCGCGTAGAACCTGCTGAGGGAGGGGGTGCTGCGTCATTTTTGGTATCAAAGTGGGATTTGATTTCTGTAGGTGACAAAGGTAGTCAGAGTGCCGAGCTTTGATTACAGACAGAAGAAGAAGAAGACAGAGTGTTGAAGCTCTGTAGATATTGTTGTAGGTACACAACAATCAATGGTATAGTTAGGAGGATTGTAGAAGATGTTGGAAGTGCTCTCAGTCGCAGAGTGATAGCAGTAGATTTTCCAGGAGGGTAGATTGATGAGGGAAAATGGGTACTGAAGGTCATGGACGTGGTGGAAATAAGAACCACCAATAGTAGGGAAAAGATTAACTGGATAAGGAGCTCACCGAGATCAGAGCGAGGATGGAGAAGCTTGCATTGCAGATGCAACAGGAAGCAAAGTCAAGATGGGTATATGAATGGCCTCTGAGGAGGAAAGCTAAATGACCAGTCAGGAAATTGGTGGCCAAAAGACAGTAGGGGTTGTTAAAGAGATGGATGAGGCATACTGAAAGCCTCAGGGATGATGAAGATGAGATGGTTCAGGTATGTGAACCAAAAGCTGGGAGAAATCTCAGTGATGAGGATGAAATGAGATCACTGGAGAATCTCATAGACTATCAGCAGGACAACCAAGAAATTTCATGTTACCAGGAGGGAAATAAGGAGAGGTCGGTTGAAGATCTCAAAGACTGCCAGGAGGGCAGAACAAAAAGTTCAAATTTCCAAGAGGGAAATGAGATGAGATCATTGTGGGATCTCATAGACTGCCAAGAGGGAATCAGGAAAATTTTGTATTGCCAGGTGGGTAAGGGAGATCAGATGAGACTGTTTGAAAGTCTCATGAACTCAGAGGTGAGTTTGGATTAGCCCGAGGAGCTGACAGAGAGTGAAGTTCATAAGGGCATTCTGATAATTGGAGGAATCGAGATATTCCTACCATTAATCCCAGTTGAGGCCAGCGCATGTGTTGTAGAGGAAATAGAAGGAGGAGGAAAACCAGCATTGAATGTCATAGAGGAAAAAGAGTTGGAGCAGACATTGATGTTTTCCCAAGTAGAACAAGGAAATGATCATTCCAAGGAATGGCTCAACATTTTCAGCCAGGAAGCTGAAATAGAGAATATTGTAGCACTAATGCTTGCAGTAGAAGAAGAAGAGAAGCACACAGTTGACATGCTCACTACATGGGAGAAGGAATTAGAGAAGCTAGAGGATTGGTTGAACAATCCAGAACCAGAAAATGACTTCCATGATCAGAAAGTCATGCAAATTTCAGAAGAGGAGAATTCAGAGGAATCACTCAGAATTTTCAGCCATGGAGCTGAATTCATGATGACTGTAGTGCTCAGGCATGAAGCAACAGGTTGAAGAAAGTTCCAGTCTGAGGAGAAGCTAGAGGAAGTTAGACTTGAGCCAACACAAGGAGGAATGGCAAAAGAAAATTTGTCAAAGGAAGAGGCTGAACAACAGTTCAATGAGGAGACTGCAAAGTTGGATACTGCAGCAGAGTGGCAAGTTAAGGCCATAGGAGATGGAGAAGATGGCATGGGAGATCATGATGATCGACCCACTAATGAGGAAGAAGTGCAGCTGAGGAGACTGCATAAAGGAAGCCAGTCACTGCAGAAACTAGACGAGGTGATCAAGGAGATCAGAAGGTTGATGATCGGATCAGCAGAAGCAGTCAGGAAATAGAAGCTGAGTAGAGGAGAACTTGCGAGAGAAGAAGAGCAGCAACAACAACAACAACATAGAGATGGAGTAGATGGACAACTCTAGAGGACTGTTTGGGATCCAGGAGGATTTCAACAACAAAGCTGGGAAGCTCATGAGCAGGATCTCATGAATTTTTCACAGCAGAGGAGTATGATGCGGAAGCATTGCTCCAAGCCAGCTACGCACCAGCCAACCAACCCACTCAACTCGCATTCAAGGGAGAGAGGCGCAGACCTCTCACTTTCAAATTTTGAATTCGAATTAATGTATTAAATGGTTGTAAGGCTGGTAGAGCCAAGTCATGCCTTTGAGTAGGATTTGGATAAATGATACCTTAAATGGTTGTAAGGCTGAGATCTAGATCCGATTCGGACTAGACAACCATTCAATGTAATTCAATGTAATTGAATAGAGTAGGTAGGTTGGAAGGAAGAGCTCAAAGAGACCCCTCATGTAAAATATCTCATCATCTTATTTTGAGTTAGTTGAGGTTAGAAAAGAGAGAGTCGATACTCTATTGTAGTCCAATTTTTATTGAACACATTGTAAAGAGGCATTTCAATTTAATACAAACAGAGAAGATTTTCCTGCATGTTGTTGTTCATGTGTTTGTGAGTTCATGAATGAATGCCATATGTGTGTTATGATTTGTTGTAGATGTATGCTAGATTGCATTTGTAGGTTACAGGCATAATTCATTGTCTATTGAGTTCTTTGATTCCAGGTCTGGGTTCTTTGAGGCTTTATTCAAGAGAGTGCATGACAGAGTACTGCGGTCTTTGAAAGCTAGTGCAAGGAATGCACTTCTGAATTCTATGGAATTTCAGACAAAGATGTGCCAGGAGGGCGCACCAGTTGAAGTCTTGACTCAAGGAGAAGCCTCAAGGTTGTTGAACACCTAGGAGGTAAGACTGTGCAGAGGAAAGCACAAAGAAGAAAGAACTATTGAAGGTTCTATAGACCTCTTCCAGGAGGGAATTGAGCAAGTGCATAGAGTGCATAGGAGAACTCTATTTTGAGTTCAGAGAGGGAACAGAGTCACTGAGGATTCTATGGAAGCTCTGCGAGGAGGGAATTGAACAGATGCATAGAGTGCATAGAAGAACTCTATTATGAGTTCAGAGGAAGAAGAAGTGTCAAGAGAAGACCTTGATAGGGTTACCGAACACCCTGCAGGCTCAGCAAGGAGTGCCTGAGCAGGAAGTTGCCAGAGGGAACTTATACCCATTCAAGGAGAGAAAGGGACAGAGGCATTTTGATGTCAAAGCCACATATAAGCTCAGGACAGATAGCACAGTTGTGTGCAGGAGCTCTGGAAGGAGTGCATCGAGCAAGGAAAGCGTAAGGAGTGCACTCAGAGTGAACTTTTTCCAAGTTCAGAAGCTCAGGAGAAATAGTGCCTTGGCACACAGAGACATAGCTGCAAGGAATCACAGAGGGTGAGAAACCCTTCGAGGTTTCAGAGTTTTCAAAGATCAGGAGAGATAGCATTTTCCATAACACAGATGAGGCCGAGGATATAGGCTTCGAAGGAGAGGAGACAAAGGTCGAGGCCTTTTGAAACTTTGAAAATATTCTAAGGTAGGAAGAAGAGAGTTAACTCAGGAGAGCACAACTACCATTGGATCAGGTAGAGAAAGAAGATCTGGGACGTTAAGATCTACACCTAGATGCACGCAGGAGAGTGTAGTGGAAGGGAACAAATCTGAATCATCATATCTGGGCACACAGATTGATAGCCATCGGATATGGAGAAATTCGCACAGAGTTTAACCTATGGGAGTGTGCGCATATGAAGAGCAGTTGAAATGGACGGTGGAGCCACTTCATGGAGGAGTGCCAGGATGTCGTGAGCCATAGGATCACACCGAGTTAAGAGGGATTTAAGCTCGTAGAAGCACCCCAAGAGAACATCTGAAACGAATGGTGGAGAGGACTTCGTGGATAAGTGTCGAAGTTGTGAGAGCCATTGATCTCATTTCAACCCACGCCATTGGATCATCTTATGAATTCAAAGGTTCGTGAGTTCAGAGGGTGGACCAAATTCTTGGTTTCGCGAAGTTCCAAGTTGCGAGGAAGAGAGGAGATCTAGACTATTGGATCCAAGCCACGGGGAAACCGTTGGATCAGAACCTCCATGGAGTATCGCGTATCAGAGGTTCGGGGAGTTGAAAGAATTTCTTTTGACCGCGAAGGTGTGAAGTGCTGAGCACTAAGGGTTTGGACGAACACATGGCACATCCTTTATATGGGGCCGCATGGTTGACAGGTGGCGTAACAACAAGCACACAGAGAAAGGTGCAAGCGGGTGATAGGGAGTGAACACGCATCGCCTGGGAAGGAGTCAATCCATCACTGACTTATCACATCTCGGGGACTCTCAAAGGAGGATCATGAGGGCTCAACACTCCAACTCACGAAGTCACGAGTTGTGAGCAGTGCTAAAGGATTCAACTCATCGTTGACTTATTGCATCTTGGGGACTCACAGAGGAGGAGCACGAAGGTTCAACACTCCAACTCGCGAGTTCGTGAGTTGCGAGTAGTGCTAGTAACTAGCCCTAGATGATGGTTATGTGTGGAAGGCACTAGCAAGGAGGAGCTATACCCATATCACATCTCAGGTATTGGCATTTGGAGAAAGAGGAGTCGAGAGTCTTCTACCCACGAATTCGCGAGATCACGATTTGTGAAAGGCCCTTGTGTTAAGGCCTTAGTCATAGCACTGAGGTTGTGTGGAGGTGATTCAGATTTTATGAGTAGAACGAAATGAATACAGATTATTAACAGGTGCTTAACACAAAAATAATAGAGATACAGTAAAACTGGTTTTCTATTAAATAGTGAAATAAGCTGAAACTGTAAAATGCAGCGGAAACAAGCTTGCTGGAATGGTGGCGGCTTATCTCTGAGAAGAGATGTGACGACAGCACGCATTTGCAAGAAGATCATTACAATGAGGCTCTGAAGGCCTTTTTACAATAAACAGGAATGCCAAAAGTCCTAGACATCCAAAAACCTACCCCTAGGAGATGAAGCGCCAAGAGTCATGTGGGCCCCGTTTGGGTAAGTTGGTACATCAACTTCCCGGGGTCGTAACTTTTGCATACGATCTCCGTTTTAGGCATATAATACCTC
>JZKD02S0511859.1:584217-596212 GCA_000966675.3 Picea glauca | reverse complement strand
AGCACGATTGGGCTCCCGCAAGGTGATGAACTGGGGCGAATGTGCCCCTTGTGGAGAAGTTCTTGGATCTGTCGCTTGATCTCCTCATTCTCTAACAAAGAACGACGATAGACTGACCCATTGGGCAGCGGTGCACCGGGGGTCAGATCGATGGGGTGCTTGACCTGACAGTGTAGAGGTACCCCTGTAGGTGAGGAGAATATATATGAGTATTCTTCCACGACCTTATCGACTTGCTTCTGTTGTGTGGAGAGGTTGGCCGCAGAGACCCTGGATGTGGCTACGATCTTTCGCTTATTCTGAGCGCGAATCACGAAGAATACAAACTTCCCCGTCTGAGAGATGACCTTCCTGCATTGCTTAGCAGAGATCAAGGAAATAGAACTAGGTGGGACTGCCTCAGGTATCCTGTACAATTTCTTGTTCAAAGTAATAATAACACTACGAGGCCTAGACTCATATACAGCATGATGTTTCCATAAATAAGGTTGGCCCAAAAGAACATCACAAACTTTGAGAGGAGCAACATCACACAATACCTCGTCTTTGAAGGGCTTGATGCCGTACGACAGTCAGCACTGTTGGATGACGCGGAGATCGCTTCCTTGGTGAAGCCATCCAATGGTGTAGGGTTGTGGGTGCGGCGTTGTTGACAGGTCCAACCGCTTGACGACCTCTGCTGATATGAGGTTCTTCTGGATACCTCTATCCACGATGAAGTGCAGCAGGGTGCCTTTTACCCACATCTGTGAATGGAAGAGGTGCTCTCCTTCTTCTGGCTCATCTGGTTCACCAGGCTAGAGCTTGGTGGTGGCGATGGTGGCACTGGGTTCCACGTCAATGATCCGTCTTCCCCTTTCTGGTTCTGTCTCGGAGTCAGAATCTGCATCTGATTCAGAGGCTTTCACTTCGGCCACCAATGACTGCTTTGAGCGGCAGTCAGCAGTGTTATGCCAAGGGCTCTTATGGAAGTCGCACCACTTCCCGATATCTTTCTTTGTCTTTCTAGTGTCCTTCTTTGCTTGCAGCTTGTACTGGTTGTCTTGATACTGTCCATCTTTGCTCTATCCTTTGTTTGGTGGGTTGGGGTCGCCCTTTCCTGGCTTTTGTTGTGAGGGGTTCCCGGGCCCAAATTGTTGCGCCTTTCGTTTGAGCTTTTGCTCGATTTTGAAGGCATATCGGTAGGCCGCGCCCAAGGATGAGATGTTCAGAAATTCCATTTCGGTATGGATGTATCTATGTAGAGAACCACGATACTTGAGCACCATATGTCGCTCTGAATCTTTGATACCCAACTTGGTGCGCAAGGTATGGAAGATATTTGTGAAATCTGGCACTGCTTGGTCTCTTTCTTGCTGTAGTGTGGTCCATTTGGTATATAGGTCATCATAACTTCCGACAGGGTAGTATTGTTCCTTAATAGCATCCATGAAGGATTCCCAGGTGGCCGTGACTGAAAATAATGAGATTTCCTCTGTTTCCTTTTTCTCACAGAAAGTTTCCCACCAATCTTTGACATGGAGAACAGCTTCGAGGAGCGCAAAAGTAATATTTTCCCTATTCAAAAATTTATGAACAAAAAAATACCCTTCTAGTAGATTCAACCACTTGTCTACAACATATGCATCTATGTGACCTTCTAATATAGGAATATCAAATTTTATTTGTACCTTGAAGGGGGCGGCGCCTCCGTTCAAAGAAGATGCTTCGCCTGTTGGTAGTCGCCGAAGGATTTGCGCGAAATTGTCCATCATATCGTTCCTCTGTTGCGTGAGGGCTTCCTCAATCAACAGTTTGAAAGGATCTCCTATTTCGTCATCTTTCTTTTCCCCTGCCATGGGAGGTCGGTTGGGCATGCGAGAGCTTCTGTCCTCAAGAGAAACAAGCTCGAGACCCAATTCTTTGTACTCTGATCTCGTTGGGGACATGCATTAAGACGACAAGGAGCATACCGCTCTGATACCACTGATCTGGATTTTATGAGTAGAACGAAATGAATACATATTATTAACAGGTGCTTAACACAAAAATAACAGAGATACAGTAAAACTGGTTTTCTATTAAATAACGAAATAAGCTGAAACTGTAAAATGCAGTGGAAACAAGCTTGCTGGAATGGTGGCGGCTTATCTCTGAGAAGAGATGTGACGGCAGCGTGCATTTGCAAGAAGATCATTACAATGAGGCTCTGAAGGCCTTTTTACAATAAACAGGAATGCCAAAAGTCTTAGACATCCAAAAACCTAACCCTAGGAGATGAAGCGCCAAGAGTCATGTGGGCCCCGTTTGGGTAAGTTAGTACATCAACTTCCTGGGGTCGTAACTTTTGCATACGATCTCCGTTTTAGGCATATAATACCTCATTGTAAAGATCTATCCGAGGAATACAACATTCAAACAAAATTTCATGACAAAATTTTGCTTATTGCAACATACCCCAAAAAACGTCGTTTAGGGCCTCAAAACGGCTCCAGAAGTTTAGGACCCAAAAAACTGCTAAAAATAGTAAATTGCCAAAAATGTCAGAAAACTGTTTTGAGCCAGTTGGAAAAGGTGGGTGGCCATCGATATCCATCTAGATCAGGAGGTGAAGCTCACACCTTTTTCATGTTCATACAGGTGGGGTTTCTGAAGGAGCTGTGGATTTGCTGAGGGTTCCCGCAGGGAATCAAATCAAGCGCTTCGGCTCGAGGAAAACCCAGAACGATCCTAAGACCGGGAGGTCGCACAAAACCTACTGAGGCAGGGGGTGCTGCTTCAATAGGTGTCTGAGGTAACCAAGGATATCTAAGCCAAAATTCTGAGGGAAGGTGAAGAAAATAAGGCCGAAATGCAAGGAATGATAAATTCTTTTAATGGTGCTTTCTAAGGTATGTTATTTACAGGTCATCTCACCATTTTCGCTATAACTTTTTTTCTATAATGAGTTAGACTGTGAAATTTCTATTCTATTGATATAATATATCCAAGTATATGTGGTAAACAATTCATCTTGTGGGTCATTGTATTTTTTGGAGTTACACTCCATGGAAAATAGGGTTCGTGGCTAGTCATGAAACTAGTAAAAAACAGGTGTTTCGGGTAAACACGACATAACTTATTCATAATAGATCCAAATTTAGTGAAAGAAAATATGTTGGTTAAGGTACAGTTTGTATTATGTTGTGCAACATTTTCAGATCAATTCAACAAATATTTTGTGCAGGGCACGCTCTACAAGGTCGCTCTCTAGAATAAGCCAGAATTCAACAAGGTATGCCATTTTTTCTATAACTCCTTTTATGAGAGGTTACAAGTAGTGAAACCTGGAGGAATTGTATAAAACACATTGAAGAACAATGTGTATTAGTTTTACATCTATATACAATATAGGTACAAACTTATGATTGCTTCAAGTTAGGGTTGTTGACTAATCCAAAACTAGGCATGTGAGACTGAAGAAAAGTTTGATGAAAATGATAGTCTCTTGTTGTTAAGGTTAATGAAGGTTTGCAAGAATGTTATCATATACACCAGGTCATTCACAGAGCTACAAACCATATTTTTATGATGAAATTGATGAGGGATTTTGGTTGAGGTACATGTTGAGTACATGGTTGAGACAAGTAGTTCATGAGTTGGTATATACATGAGGTGTATAGTTGATGATTTGGTACATATTGATGAGTCATATTTGATGAGTAGTTGACACATGATTGGTACATACTTGGTACATGGTTGGATGCACTTTTTTATGGTACAGGTTGATTACAGGTTATTTGGTACAGGTTGGTGCATGGTTGATGCACTTTTTTATGGTACAGGTTGATTACAGGTTGAGGTACAGGTTGATGCATGGTTGATGCATGGTTCAGATTAATTGGTACAAGTTTACAACAGTATATCTCACAGTGAAAGGTTGGCAGTGGTTCCATCATTCTACTTCTACTTCAGGGTGGTAGGACGGGGCAAGGACAGGTGGTTGTAGCCACTTTCTAGTTGTAGATGGAGAACATAGGGTGTTGTAGCCTCTTTCTAGTAGTAGCCATAGAATTGGGGAGTTGGAGCTTCCCTCAGGTTATAGCCTAAGAAATTAGGGGGATGGAGCCTCCTTCCAGTTGCATCTGGAAAACAAAGAAAGTTGGATTTCCAATGAATGTAATTATTCAAGACATATAAGAAAAAACATTCCATGGTTTTCTCCCGATTTGGGTTTCCACATAAAACACCAGTGTACTATGTATGTGTACATTTGTTCATTTGTTCATTGCTTGCTTATTTACTTTGCAGTTATTGGATGATAATTCTTCACTAATATAACGCTTGGATTATATAGTTAAGAAGGATTAAATTTCTCTATTACTGATTCACCCCCCCTCTTAGTAATCCAACAATTGGTATCAGAGTCGGTTCCTTAAGGAAATAGTTTAACCACTGGAAGGAGATCATGGATTATTCTGATAATGGAGTACCAATGTCTAATGGTCAGAATGGTTTTAAGTCTGATATTTGGAGCATAAGGACAAAATTATTTTTACAGGCACAAGGACATTATATTTGGCTATCAGTTGTTACAGGATATGATACTTAAAAAAGGGCAAAGACTGCAAGCAAGAAGGAATTGAGGAAGAATAAAAAAATAGCAATGGATTTCATCTGGGAAGGATTACCTAATACGGTAAGAGAAAAGGTTGGTAAATGTTCATCAACAAAAGAACTTTGGGATAAGTTACATGACATATATTCTTCACCCATCATAGATCCAGAAAATGTCAAAGAAGATCCAGATACAAATCAAGAAGAATTATGTTCACCATGTCAAGAAGATTCAAAAGATGAAGAGTACATAATCACCAGAGGTATGTTGTTTTGTGTTAATTGTAAAAAACATGGACATATTGAAATAGAATTCCATGAAGTAAATGAGACAGGAAAAATAATTGAAAAGGAAGATAATTATGAAGAAAAATTGATTAGTGCTTTAGATGAACTAAGAGAAGAAAACAATTAAATCAAGAAAGAATTGATGAAAAAAAAAGGAAAGTGTTCACATTTTTTAAGAATCCCAACAATTCATCGTAGTGTTTGGAAACCAACACTACGATGATGTAGTGTTTGGAAACCAACATAGCAACATAAAAGGAAGAAGCAGAAATGGGAGAGATGATATTGACAGATCATCTTAAGAAAAGAACTAACGATATAAACCAGCTTGAGGCAGAGTTTGCTCAAGAAGAGAAAGGACTTGAAGAAGAAATAATCACATTAAAAATTCATCTTGAAGAAGTGAAAAGAACATAATAAGTCATGAAGTCTCAGATAATGAAGAAAGAGGAAGAGGTTGAGAAGCTTGAAGAAAAAGTTGTCACATTGAGAAGTAAACTCGTCAAGTTCAACATGCATGTTAAAGAGACAGAAACATCCACATCAGTTATAGAGAATGAATAGAAGCACTTTAGGTTGCTAGAAATGAAGAATGAAGAAAATAGAAAGAGTTATGTAGAAGTACTCAAAGGAAGAAATCATTATCAACCATAATCTAAGAAAACTATTAAAGATACATCTTCAAGGGGACCATCCATGTTCAAGCCACAAAGAAGCTTCAATCATGATCATGATCAGTGAAGAAAACAATTCAGAAGGACTATGCCACAAAGAAGATCATTCACTCACAGGTATGCAAATTTATTTTATGGTCATTATTTTTATTGTACTAACTTTGGACATAAGGTTGCAAATTGCAGGGATTATAAAAGAAATGTCCAAGGAAGAAGTTCCTATGTGGCCGCATGTAACTTTGAGTGTTACAAATATCATAACTATGGACACATAGACATTGATTGTAGAAGCATGATCGATAATTCCATGAAAGAGAATACTGATATCATATATAATAAAGTATGGATAAGAAAACAAGAAGAATAGGTGAACAAAGACCAGGTACTAGAAATCGCAAGATTGGAAATAAAACGATATGAAGAAAATTCTACAGAGAAAAATAAAGATGTCAAATACAGAAAGGTTTGGAAAATAACTGAAATAAATGAAGGGCAAGTAAATAAGGAACATGTTCAAAAGATTGTACTTTCAGGCATTGTAGTGAAAGATGAATCCACAGACAGAAAGAAAGAAGTCAGAGCTCAGAGAGATAATGAATCTACCCATGAAGATGATGTTGAATATACCAATGAAGATGATGATGAATACACATCAGAGCAAGAATTATTCCGAGCCATTCAACTTAGATATACCAAATTAATTTGAATATTATATAGGGGGAGTCTCTGCGATAGTTGTGACAGACCAAAGAACCATCCTTCGAGCAGCTTTCAGAGTTTGAGAAGACATATTCAGAGTAATCAATTAGCATAAGTATAGTTTGATAGTATAATGATAAATGGGTTAGCATTATGGACAGTTGCGCAAGTAGAGTCTTGGACAGTATGGACAGAGATGGATTTGTAAGAAGACTTAGCAGGTTTTAATAGATATATGATAGTGGAAGAGAGCATGGATTCCTAGATTGGTTCAGAGAGTGGTTCAGAGACAAAGAAACAATATCGTAATGGATGATAATTACATAGGAAATGGCTCAAACAATGCTAATGGATTACAAATTGACAGATGTTTTTTCGAAACGGGCAGTGCATACATCAGCTCACATTCAAAACAGAGTAATGCTCAGAAACAACACTGACAAAAATCCCTACGATCTATGGAAATGAAGACCAACAAATGTGAAGAACTTCAGAGTTTTTGGAAGAAAATGCTACATCAAAAGAGAATATGGCAGAATAGTAAAGTTTGACTCTCGTGTGGACAAAGGAGTACTTGTTGGTTACTTAAGTACAAGGAAAGCATACAAGTGTTACAATCTGACATTGAAAAAAAATGTGGAAAGCATCAACGTAACAATTAATGAAACAGGAAGAACATAATCAAAGAAAGAAGAAAATGAATCAATGGAACAACCTTATAAAGAAGAATCAGAAGATGAAAAGGAAGTATAGGAGGAAGATGAAGATAATCCAACAGAAACATAAGAGCAAGTTATTCAAGTGTCTCCAAAGACACCCAGTGAACGAGTACAAAAGAATCATCCTTCAGATCATATTATCGGAAACAATGATGCAGTAGTTTGAGACTAGAAAAAGAATCCATTCACTGGAACAAAGACACCTAGCACTCTTATCTACAATTGAACCAAACTGTTTTGAAGAAGCCAAGAAGGATGAATTTTGGAATAAGACCATGGATGAAGAATTGTATCAAATAGAGAAAAATGACACTTGGGAATTGGTTCCAAGACCAAAGAATAAGAATGTGATCGGCACAAAATGGGTTTTCAGGAATAAATTAAATTAATATGGACAAGTTACAAGGAACTAAGCTAGGTTGGTATGTAAAGGATATGCACAGATTGAAGGAATCGACTTTGAAGAGACATTTGCCCTAGTTGCCAGAATGGAAGAAATATGTTTTCTTTTAGCCTATGCATGGTCCAAAAATGTTAAAGTATATTAGATGGACATAAAATCATCTTTTCTGAATGGGGAACTTGAAGAAGAAGTCAACATTGAACAACCAAAAGAATTTCAGTTGTCAGAAAACACAGATTATGTGTGTAAATTAAAATAAGGCCTTGTGTAAGGTCAGTGGAGGCGGCGTAGTGGTAAGGTCACTCTCGTTAAGACGGATAGGTCCTGTGCTCAATCCCGAGTGAGGGCGTGGCTCACCGTGAGAGTTTAACCGTTTCCGGGCCAAGCCCACTCACCTTTAGTTTTCGGGTAGTTGGTGCAGAGCCTGCGTGAAGGGTGTAGGGGGATGAATTCGGGGCAGCCGTTGAAGCTGTGCGGGAGAGGAGGCAAGGATGATCCTCTCCAGCCCAGACCGAGCCAGATCGTGGGGGTCGCGAGCTCCCTCAGCCGCATCTACAACCAATAGATAGCAAATCCGTGAGGTAGGAGGCTACCTCTGAGAGCCACAGGCTCAGATCCGCTCACATCGAAGAAGAAATTCCTTCTGGACTGTATTTTCAGGTTAAAATGATCAGTTAAAAAATGCGACCTAGCACGCAGGGGCGTGAGGAAGCGACCCAGCTCGGGCTCTCTGCACCGTTTAGGGCCTCCCCAGCCATGGACGCTAGTGGGGGCGCCATTCCTAACCCTCCCCCATTGCCAGAACTGGAAGCATTCAAGAAGCTGGTCGCTGCAGCCTCCAAGAGACCGTCGTCAGCAGTGCAGCAGAAATTCGTGAAGAAACTGGACAACATCCCTAGTGTCGAATTTCCTTTGGAAGAAACTTGCAAAACGACAGTCAACTTAGCAGACAGGGGATTTATCGGGCAATTTACTGGACTCTGGCCCTCTCCCAAATCCGTAGATGCATGGGTGTAGAGGAACTGGAACCCGCTCATAACAGAAGGAATAAAGAGCCACTTCGTAGGGAAAGGATATTTTGTATTCGTCTTCGATAACCCTGAAGACAAAAACCTCATCTTCAGAAACGGTCCGTACTTCATGGGGCCATAGGGGTTATACCTGAACAAATGGATTCTGGACTTTGACCCAGCCCAGGATGTGCCCTCGACCGTCTTAGTGTGGTTTTGTTTACCTCATCTCCCCCTACACTGCTGGAACCAAAAATCTTTGCATGCAATTGGAAACACGCTCAAAAGGTATATAGATCAAGCAGTGAGAAAATATCAGTACTCATGCGCACAGATCTGCATGGAGGTTGATCTGGAAGTGGGATTACCGGAGGCAATCAAGCTCATGGCCGCAGACTGGACGCACATTCAGGAGCTATACTATGAGAAGTTGCCCTTCAAATTCCGGCACTGCCATGGCTACGGACACTTTGCAAGGCACTGCAAGACAAAGAATTCAGAAGAAAGTGAAAATGAGAAAGCAAATCAGTGGACAGCAGTATAGAAAACAGGGACAGCAAAATCTAGATCCAAAGCAGCAACCAAGACTGGCAACTCCAGCCAAATAGAGCCAGAGAAAATCGCTGGGAGCTCTAATCCCCTGCCGCATGCAGACCCTCAAATAGAAAAGGTCAACAATGATACAGAAGAACCAGAAATTATGGACAACAGGATACAATCAAGCCCCCCGCCAAATAGTAAAGACACAGGGGCACCTGGGCAAGTGGAAGGAACCTTGGAAGTAGTTCCCTCTCCAACATATGCTGACATAGCCAGAAAGAAAGTAATAGATCCATCAAGCTCCTCGGAGGACGAGATCCTAGAAAGGCCAGCCAAAAGAGCAGGGAGGAAATCTCACAAAGAAGCAAGGGAGGAAGAGGCAGAAAGACAAAATACCCAAGGAAGCCAGCCCACCATAGAAATGTCAATTGGCAGAAACACAAGAATAAGGTCTCTAAAAGGAGGAGGCCCAATCACCCCCAATAATCAGTAATGAAAATCGTCTCTTGGAACTGTAGAGGACTGGGCAACCCGGCAAAAATAGAAGCGGTCAAGGACCTGATGAAAGTGGAACCAACAGATATCCTCATGCTCCAAGAGACAAAAATTGAAGGGGAATCCCTTCTAGAGATCAACAAACACAAATGGCAGAAAAACACAGGGAAGGCAATCAACGCAAGAGGTACCTCCGGAGGCATAGAAACATTGTGGAAGGTAGAGCAGTTCAGCCTCGTCAACTCCTATAACACGCAGCACTGGAGCTTTACAGAGCTCAAGCACACAGCAAGTAAGTTAACTATTGCACTTTTCAATTTATATGTTCCAACTTTGCACAATGAAAAGAAAGATTGTTGGAAAACATTAAACGAATTTCTAGAGAAAAACTCCCCAAGCAATATAATCATTGCCGGAGACCTCAACCTAGTCATGAATGGAAAATAAAAAAGGGGAGGAAGGCCCAGCAAGGACCAAATGATTTTTGTAGTAGAAGACATCATACAACAGTGGGACCTCATCGACTTTAAACCAAGTAAAGGGTTGTACACTTGGACCAATAACAGGATGGGGGAGGAACACATCTCTGCCAGATTGGATAGGTTTCTGGTTCAAAGCACTCTGTTGTTGGAAAGGAAGCTGATCTCCACTGCCATCCTCCCCAAGCTCACCTCGGACCACAAACCCATATTGCTTCAGCTAGAGGACGGAGAAAATTTAGGCCCAATTCCATTCAGGTTCAGCCCCTTATGGAAATCAAAGAGTGGGTTCGTAGACATGGTTCAATGGGCATGGTCTACCCCAGTTAATGGCTCCCCCAATTTTGTCTGGGAACAAAAAATAAAAATAACAAAAAAAGCCCTCAAGGAGTGGAGAAAACTCCCGGAAAGCAACCCCAATACCCAAAGAAAGGAGTCAGTGCAGCAGCTAGGATAGCTACAGCTCGAGATGGAAACAATAGACATTGCCAGAACAGAACTGGAAAAGGAGCAACAAGCTCAATGCAGAACTTATCGCGCCTTCAGAAAGGAAGAAGAGTATTGGAGGCTGAAATCCCGTAGCCTTTGGTTGAAAGCTGGCGATAGGAATACATCCTACTTCCACCGCCAATTCAAAGCCCGCCTCTCCAGGAACCATATCTCCTAGATCACGACCAACGAAGGGAAGCTCTGCAAAGGAACAGATCAAATAAAGGATGTTGTTGTCTCACACTTTCAACAACTTTACAACAAAGAGAACCATGACAATGAAGAAGATTACAATGAATTCCTCATGAATATCCCCGCATTGGTCACAAAAGAGGATAATACAACACTTTTGAGCCCAATCAGTGAAGAAGAACTCATCAAAGTCATCTGGTCCATGGACCCGGACAAAGCCCCAGGTCCAGATGGGTTTACTATCCATTTTTACAGGATCTGCTGGAATATAATCAAATTTGACCTGATAAGAATGATAAAAGGAGTCCTTCAAAAAGCAAAAATAGGAGGCAGCACTAATTCTACCTTCCTAGCGCTAATCCCAAAAGAAACAAACCCCGCCTTCTTCGATAGATTCAGGCTAATCTCACTATGTAATGCCTCTTATAAGATTATAGCAAAACTTCTTGCAAACAGAATAAAACCTCTGTTGGGCAAGCTTATCTCAGAATCGCAAGGAGGATTCATCAAAGGAAGACATATCTTGGATAATGTAATCCAAGTCCAGGAAGCTATGCACTCCAACAAACTCAGAAAAGAGAAAGGCATGTTGATCAAGTTTGACATGGCAAATTCCTTTGACAGAGTAAAGTTGTCCTTCCTGTATCAAGTGTTCCTCTCCTTCGGATTTGATCCTGACTTTGTAAAGATGATAAAAGCCTGTACTCATAGCCCTTGGATTGCCCCATTGGTGAATGGGAGACCAACAAATTTTTTCAAAGCTACGAGGGGGTTGAGGCAAGGATGCCCCCTCTCTCCATTTCTGTACATATTAATGGCGGATACCCTCAACAGGAAGTTGGAACAGGAAATGTTAATAGGGGCAGCCCCAGGACTTAGAATAACGAAGAACCTGAAGCCCGTAAACCATGCTCTGTTCGCGGATGACTCTCTTTTGCTAGGAGGATCTTCAAACAGAGTAGCCACTACATTCAAGGGCATTCTTCAAGCATATTGCAAGGTGTCTGGAGCTCTGATAAGTGAAAGAAAAAGTGTTGTTTACAGCTGGAATGTAGCAGATCATGAAACTCAGAAGATAACAAGTACCTTGGGGTTCAAAGGACACTCCAAATGGGAAAAGATACAATATCTTGGGTTGCCTTTAACACTAGGTGTAAATAGAGTCAACCTGTGGGAAGGAGTCTTAGCAAAAATCAAAAGAAAAATCGAAGCCTGGGGAGGCTACTGGCTCACCCATGGAGGCAAATTAACCTTGATAAAAGCAGTTATCTCCTCACTGCCGATATATCAAGCATCCTATCTTTTAGCGCCCAATTTCATAGCAGGACAGATCAACAAACTCCTGAGAGATTTCCTGTGGCATGGTGGGAAAGGGAACCAAAGAAAATTTCATTTAGTCAATTGGGAGACAGCCAAGCGGCCTCTGAGAGAA
>JZKD02S0511859.1:511131-580571 GCA_000966675.3 Picea glauca | reverse complement strand
AAAGTGGGGCCAAGTGACCTAGAAGATGTTTTTAAGGAAGCTACTTGGAGAGTATAAATAAGAGGCAAGGCTCTTTCATTTTAATCACACTTGAGAATATTGAATATCTATAGGTTTCTGAGGTAACCAAGGATATCTAAGCCAAAATTTTGAGGGAAGGTGAAGAAAAGAAACCTGAAATGCAAGGAAGGATAAATTCTTTTGATAGTACTTTCTAAGGTATGTTATTTACATGTCATCTCACCATTTTCCTATAACTTTATTTATATAATGATTTAGACCATGAAATTGCTATGATAATGATTAAAAATATCCAAGTATCTGTGGTAAAAAAAAAATCTTGTGGTTCATTGTATTTTGGAGTTACACTCCGTGGAAAATAGGGTTTGTGGCTAGTCCTGAAACTAGTCAAAAACAAGTGTTTTGGGTAAACACGTCATAACTTCTTCATAACAGATCCAAACTCATTGAAACAAAATGTGTTGGTTAGGTTACAATATGTAGTATGTTGTGTAAAATTTTAAGATCAATTCAACAAATATTCTGTGCAGGGAACGCTCTACAAGGTCGCTCTCCAGAATAAGCCAGAATTCAACAAGGTATGTTGTTTTTGCTATAACTCCTTTTATGAGAGGTTACAAGTAGTGAAACCTGCAAGAATTGCATAAAAAAAACTGAAGAACATTGTGTATCAGTTTTATATCTTTATACATTATAGGTACAAAGTTATGATTACTTCAAGTTAGGGTTGTTGACTAATCCAAAACTAGGCATGTGAGACTAAAGAAAAGTTTGATGAAAATGATAGTCTCTTTTTGTTAAAGTTAAGGAAGGTTTGCAGGAATGTGGTCATATACAATAGGTCTATTATAGAGCTACAAATCAGATTTGGATGATGAAATTGATGAGGGATTTTGGTTGAGGTACATGTTAAGTACATGGTTGAGACAAGTAGTTGATGATTTGGTACATACATGAGGTGTATAGCTGATGATTTGGTACATATTGATGAGTCATAGTTGATGAATAGTTGAAACATGATTGGTACATGGTTGGATGCACTTTTTTATGGTACAGGTTGATTACAAGTTATTTGGTACATGTTGGTGCATGGTTGATGCACTTGTTTATGGTACAGGTTGATTATAGGTTGAGGTATAGGTTGATGCATGGTTCAGATTTATTGGTACAGGTTTACAATGGTATATCTCACAGTGACAGGTTGACATTGGTTCGATCATTCTACTTCTACTTCAGGGTGGCAGGAAGGGGCAAGGGCAGGTGGTTGTAGCCACCTTCTGGTTGTAGCTAGAGAACATAGGAGGTTGTATCCTCCTTCTGGTTGTAGCCAGAGAATTGGGGAGTTGGAGCTTCCCTCAGGTTGTAACCTGAGAAACTAAGGGGTTGGAGCCTCCTTCTAGTTGCAGCTAGAAAACAAAGGAATTTGGTGTTCCAATGAATGTAATTTTTCAAGACATTTAAGAAAAAGAATTATGTGGTTTTCTCCTGATTTGGGTTTCCATGTAAAACACTGGTGTACTGTGTATGTGTATGTTTGTTCACTTGTTCATTGCTTATTTACTCTGCAGTTATCGGATGATAGTGGTTCGTTGGTATAAAACTTGGATTATATGGTTAAAAATGATTAAATTTCTCTATTACTGATTCACCCCCCCTCTCAGTAATCCAACAAACCTAAAGTCTCACCTAGTTACAAGATAAACATAGTGCAATGCCTCTAATAATGAGCCACGGTTAGCCGTTAGGCCCTTCATAATTATGGTCGATGCGATGTGCATCAACAACCCTTCTACCGATCCGACACTTCTTCCACACCATTTCATATCGATTGTATTGGTTCTTTCAATTCTTGGATCACTTCTAGTCCTAGCAGGACCCCATCCTTGAGTCGGTCTTAACTCAAAGGCGTCTGACACGGTCGACCATAAAGAAACTCAAATGGTGCCATATTAATGGTGTTTTGATAACTGTTGTTGTAAGACAACTCTACCAGTGGAAATAACTATTCCCAATGTTTTTGTTGGTCCAACACATCCATATGCAACACAACCTTCCAAGGTTTGGTTCGTTCATTCCATCTGCCCATATTCCTCTGGGTGATACATGGTACTAAGGTTAAGTGGGGTTCGTAAGGCCTCTTGGGAACTACTCCAAAATCGTCATGTAAACATTGATCCTCGATCAGATAAGATCCTTTTGGTACATATGGAAGTCTCAATATCTCACTGATATAAACTCTAGATATACCTGGCACCTAATGCATTTTACACACAGGGTCAACATGTGAACTCTTTGTTAGAGTGTCAACTATCACTAAAATCATGTTGTGCCTCCTTGTCGTCAACGACAATTTCCCCAATTAATTCCATTGAAATGACATCACATTTTGATTTTGGAATAGCGGGTGGCCATAGAAATCATGTCAGATGTCTATGTTCATCCTTCACCTGACGACCTTCTATACATCTCGCCATGTAGTTGACAATGTCCTCATGTATCCCTTCCAGAAGAATAAGGGCTTAAGGTTTGTCCTCGCTTCCATGACTCTTGAATGAGCCATGTACACTGCTCTATGAGCTTTGTATAAGATCAAAACTTTTCAATTTATCTTTTGGCTGTAAATAAATCCAGTTATTATATCTCAAGGATCTGTCTTTTTCCATAGTATATCCCTCAATTTTGGTATCAACATGGTGTCTTGTCCAATATAATTCCCTATCCTCCTTATACCAGTCATCGTCACGTTGTATTTAGATTCATTTCATAAAGAATTGTCAGAAGAGGAACCACTGACAATAAGCGTGGTCTCCGACTTAATGCATCTGCCTCTATTCATTATTCCTTTTATGTAGGTAATCTCAAAATCGTACTCACTTAGAAGTTTTGATCAACGCCTTTGCCACGCATTCAAGTTACTTGGCATAATAAGGTATTACAAACCACCGTGGTTCATTTTTTGTTCAAAATTTTGTCCAATCAGGTAGTTTCCTCACACTCTCAGGGAATACACAGTGGCTAATAACTCCAAGTTGTGCACTGCATAGTTCTCCTCATTCTTTCTTAACTTTCTCGAGATGTAAGCGATCACTCAACTGTCTTGCATCAAGACTCCACCTAAGACTTCCTAGGATGCGTTAGTGCATACCAAGAAGTTCTCATCCATGTCAGGGACTTTTAGTATTGGCATTTTCATCAAGAGCTCCTTGAGCCTTCTAAATGCTTCCACGCATTTCTGGGTCCATAAAAGTTTTTTTTCTTCTTCTGCAACTCCGTAATTGGATTTTCTATCTTTGAAAAACCCTCGACGAACTGTTGATAATATGCTGCTAAAACCATGAAGCTACATACTTTTGGGACTTCGTCGGTGGAGCCCATTCCATGATAGCCTCTACCTTTGTTGGATCCACAACGATACTTTCACTGGAGATGACATGCTCTAAATAATGAACTCTTGAGATCATTGTGATATTTTCTCATAATTTTTGTTCTTGTATACCCTGTAATGTTGAGGGAAAATGTTCGTTAGGTTCTGTCATCATGAAAGAACATATCAAATGTCATCAATGAATACTTGAGAAAACTTATCCAACTATTTGTGAAACACCCCTTTCATCAAGATCATGAATACCCTGGGGTGTTTGTCCATCCCCGCGGCCAAATGGTAAACTCGTAGTCTCTAAACCACATTTTGAAAGAGTTCTTAGGAATATATTCCTCTTTATTTCGTAACTAGTGATAACATAATCTCCAATCAATATTGAATACAATGTCATACCATCCATTTGATCAAGAAAATTGTTTTTACTTGGCAACAGATATGTTTTCTTGATCGTTGCCTCATTCAAGACGGTAGTCAATACATAGTCTTCCATGACCCATATTTATCCTGTATGAGAATAATGGGCACACCCAAAGGTGACACCCTTGGACATATAAGTCCTCAGTCCAAAAACTCCTCTAGTTTCATTTTCACCTTCTATAACTTAGGGGTCAACATATGATAAGGCGTTCTTGCAATAGTTTATTTTCCAAGTTTTGAGCTGATTGTAAACTCCAACTCTTTTGTGGGTGAAAATCTGGGTAATTTTCTTGAAACACGTCAACAATACTCATGTCACGGGATGATCGTTCAAATTATTTCATCACACCCCTGTCATTCAACACCAATATTGCATAAGATTGTATTCTTTTGCATGTTCTTCCATAGATGTAGGGAAGAAATGCACCTTCGGGATACTCATTGGTTCCTTCCTACAATTACTTGTCTATGTCACTCATCATCGACCAAACTCAATCGTTTCATATTACATTTGAGTATCACCTCATGCGATTCCAACCAGTCCATACTAATCACATTATCATGATCTTAATATCGCAACGTTTAGGTCAGAATTAGTTACACTATTCTCAAAGTTAAAGAGACAGTCCATACCCCTTCCTTCAACCATCCCGTTGGCACCGAAAGCCATATTGATGAATCTAAACTCGTCATGTCGAATGCCTTTACCTGAATTCCTTCAGTGAAGTACTAGAAATACAGCTCTTTGTAGCACCAGGATCGAACAAATACTAAGTTTGGTTGGTGATAGTACTCGACGCCTTCAGAATAGTGGTTTGGTGCTCGTCCTGGTGGTTATTCATTGCAATCAATAATCCCATGGGCTTCTCCACTCTCCACAATCGTAGTGTGTCCTACTGACCCGACCGCTCTAGCCCTTTCAACCATACAATGTTGTTGGTAAGGTGGCTCTCCACATGTCCAACACCCATATCCGGTTCAATACTACTAGTCCCCTAAGTGGAAGCTACTGGCCTACCAACCTAAGATCCTGGTCTATTCTACTGACAAGCCTAACTATGACTTTTAGTGGCATCCCTTGTTGGGGGTCTTCTGTTGAGGAACCTGTCGTCATGGTGTCATGATAAAGGGTTCTATAGACATATATTGATACCAATATGTCTTGTATGGTTCGATTCTGATGTTGTTCCGCACCATATGTCATCAATCTGGACGGTCCTTTAAGAGTCCTACCCTGACTCCCACGATAAATTCCTTCTTATATAAGAGGCTTATTGGACTGCATCATGCAATTTCCAAGGAATTTATATCCTCACATTCTCACGAAATCTGGAGTTATGGATGATCATGAGATTGTTGATCTCCAGCTTCTTCGTGTTCATATGCGGGGCATACCGAAGTAGCTTCCAAAATCTGGTCTCATAATTTGGCACCATAGGACCACCCTGTCGTAAGGCACTAATATCATCGAGATGACACTCAATAAACTCCTCTATCAAAACTTCTACTGTAACCGTTCCTTGAACCATTCCCATAACATGGCTTCAATGACCATGTTTATCTATGGTAGGAGCATCTTCTGCCATAGAAGAGAGCTCCCCTTTCGCTGAACAACTCCATGCAGACCTTCGTGTTGGGGGTCGTAAATATGAAGCGCGAAGCACATCGCCTTGTTCTCCAACCATGCCTCGGTGGCTGCGCTGTCCGTGGCACCCAGAGCTCAAGAAACTTGACCTTCTAGAGTTCCCGGTGAACGCTTCCAGTCCATGTTGGGGTACGCTATGGACCCTTAGGGGTACAGACACCCTGACATAATCTCTATCAGATGGTTAAACATGGCCTCTCACATTTCCCTGGAAGAACCTTGTCAGACCCATCGCATCCTATGCAACAATCAGCTCATGCTAAAGCCTTGTTCCTCTCCTTGGGGGTTGGACCCGTATGGCGCGGGTGATACTGGAGGCATTGTGCCTCCTCCCCTGGGACCACGTCGTGAATCTCTATGACGTCCACTAACAGTGATTACCGCAAGGACATGTTAATAATCCAATTAGCGTTGAGTATTAATAAAGGGCTTAATTCAGTGGAAGGCATGGCTATCCACAGTTGTAAGTTTGAACTCGTTGTGATACCATATGTAACGACCCCGTCATTATGACACACAAGCGACATACAACCGACACAATTTTTTTTTCATTTCAATGCGTTAGGGAAATTAAAACACCATAATAATTAGCAACATCGTCGATGATCATCAAGGTCCAATGATATCCACTTAACTTCCAAGAACACGATTGAATCATTCATCAAATAATCAACATCATTATCAAGGTGAGCACATGATCCATTTGTCAGCTTAACGTATTCACTTAATGATCATTGCTTGCAAATAATCCAATCACAACTACTCATACATCATCATTATTCAAGCGTGCCAATAATCTTATTTCTTTATCATGGCATAATCCATGCTGCAAATGTAATTATCTAAATCTTAGTTGGCGCAAGAGTTGAAATGCCTAAACAATTAATGCTCTACATTCAATTAATGGCGCAAGAGTAATCGACTTTAATTTAGAAGGCACAAGGTCATCATCCACTTCATTCTCATGGCGCACAGTAAACAACCTTCTTAATTGATCACCCATCAATCATTCATTACACCGAATTTTTCATGGCGCAAGAAGTAAATAACAACAACCATTCATTTCATTGTTTTTTCTTTACGCACAATAAGACAATCTAAACATTATATAATACATCATTTACTACCTTAAATTTTAGTGCGCACAAGAGATAAAATAAGATTAAAAACATCAATCAATACATTAATTTCATGCTCGCAAGAAATAAACTAAATCTAAGCAAACATGCATCCACATCATCTATTGCACATGAGTACCCAACTTTTTATTCCAAGGCGCAAGAAATCAAAAAATTCAAGAGTCTTTATAACATACAATCGATAGCGCAATAGAATAAAGTGTTTTTCTTAACCACTCCACTATAACATTTACTAAAATAATCATTATTAATAACCCTTTATCCTAAAGACTTAATAAAACCATCCTTTAATAATGAACATTAATATTGCATTTAATAATCACCGAACATTAATAACACTTATGCAACCATCAAAATACCCATTCATTAAACATTTAATGAAAGCAACAGTTTAAGCCGAGCATTTATCACAAGTTTACATTAATGTTGAACATTATTATCAACGTTAAAATAACATTAATAACACTTATGATATCATTATAATAACCATTCATTAAACCTTTAAGAAAAGCAACATTTAAAGCTATTACATGCTTACATCAATGATGAACATTATTATAATCGTTAATAATAACATTAATAATCTCTTATGCAACCATTAAATTCAATAAAAGAAACATTTAAAGTTGATAATTTACTTCAAGATCACATTATAGGCGTTAAAACTAACAATAATGACGCAAGAAATACACAGAAAATGCAAAGGAAAAATGAGCATGTTGGGAGTTTCTATTTTACTCAACCCGCAGGGGTTGTCCACATTAGAAGGCAGAAACACAACGCAAAAGCATAGGCGGCGTGCTCCCCAGCTGGGAGATTTTATTGCTCAACACGCAGGGGTTCCTATGCATGGAAATCGATGATCGTTGAGGCACAAATTCGCTGAGCATGGAGGCACGAAATTCGCTGAGCATGGAAGCATGAATTGCGCGGCGCATGGAGGCACAAGTTGTTCTGGACAAGAAAAAATAATTGTTGGTAAACAGTAGTAAAACGCCAAGTGGACAAGGGAGGATGTGTGGCTATTTCCTGGACGCTGAGCATGCCAAATCACATCATCTCATAGAGGGACATATACCCAATAGTTAGGAAATATATTGAGGTGCTGAGATAAATCCCTTCAACGCAGAGAACAACATTTACTGAGGTAAAAAAAATTCCAATAAAATTTGCAGAGGGTAAAACTGTAAAAGGAATGTTGCAGGAAGAAAAAGTGATACAGAGTATTATTATGAAATACATAATTCCTTAGTTATTAGAGATGGAAAATAAACAGAAGTGTTTGCACCCATGTGCTTCATATCTAGGAGCCTGCACTACAATCTAACAGAGGAAGGAAGGCAATACAGTTCGAAAGACTCTTATTTATACACAGAAGCATTCATTCTTGCGAATGCTATGGAGGACAGTAAAGCACATCACATCCTTATCCTTAGGAATAGTTGACATTTGATTTGTAAATAGCATGGGGTTGCCAATTATTAGGAATAACGTTGTTTGCAGTGACCGTTTTCCGGCTCGCAAGAGTGGTCAAACGAATAGAGAAAGGAGCATGGAGAGGGAGACCAATACCATCCAAAAACCAGTTTACACCCCATTTATGTTTCATCTGTTGCCATGAATTGGATTTTGTCTGCGCAGAATAAAACGGAAATATGAATCACATCCAAAAACATTGACTCAATCGCTGGGAACGAATATTAAATCGCAGGGAATGTGTCCTTCCCCAAAACACCAAGAACGGAATACTTGGCTGGTCTAGTGAAGTAAGACATCAACACAGAGGGTGAAGGAGACATACCAAATTGGACATGTTACCCTACAAACGCAGAAGGTATTCTGAAGGAAAACGCTAAGGATTAGTTGCAAAACGCATAGGTTCTCAGTAAAACACAAAAGGTTTAAGCTAGTGTGCCACGAAGATGGCCAATTAGATCCAGATTAATTATTAAAAATAAATAAATCAATGCAATCAGAATCATCGACTCCAATCGCTCCTCACCCATTAATTATAAGATATCCTTGCTACTCAATAACAAGCAAAGCTCCGTGTTCAACAAAGGACAACCAGATTTCACCATTTCCCAACTAGAATTAAGATTTTTTGCACCAAAAAAAAACAACACTTTTAGTTCCATTAAGATCATATTTCATATCCATCCACCAACTAGGAAAAATTTAAAACCAATAACCCCAACCTCAGCAATAAGCAATAAGGAAAGGACATCATAAACTTAGTTGTGCTTAAAGGCAAAAAACCACTATAAAGGGGTAGGTTCTCCAACCAGAAAAGTATTCCATTTAATCATAAAGTTGCTATGGAGTTAAAGACGGATTAATAAAATCTATAGAAGGGAATATGGTCAGTTCTTCAGGTTCTCTTACTTTTACTTCGAAAACAAAGGATCACATATTTAAGGGAGCGCATTATTCTTACTCTGATTGAATATGAAGGAAGTGAATTGTATAATATAATCTTATATAATATCGTTTTTCACCATTATTATACAAATTCATTATACAAGATTTTTCAAAATGAAGCCAGAGATACAGTACAGAGACAACAATTTCTAAACGAAAATACATACAATCAATATTTTGCAAATACAATTATCAATAAATACAATGACTGAAGGGGTAGAATCCGAAGTAGTTGTCCCGTTCTTGCACTCCGTTCAGATCCCTCTTGCTAACCGTTGAGACCTCATTGGTACCTCCCAACCAATGCTAGAGGTACTCTTCTTCCCCCTAATCCCCCTGAGCCGCAAAGGGGCCACACACACAAATCAGAGAAAGCTAGCTCCTAGCTCTCCTCACAAGGTTGAGCTACCACTCTCTATCTAAGATGGGTATCCCAACTCCCAAAAGAAAAATCAGTCAAGAAAAATTCATTCATCGTGACCTTATGTATACTAGTCGTGATGCATTCCCCTCATTCACCATTTCTTTTATATAGTTTTCTTAGTGACTTCTTTCCCAAACGCACATTAAATTTTTTTTATTAAATTTTTATTAGGAACAAAAATTCTCCCTCGTACACTTGTCACCCGATACCTTAGTTTCACGAGAAATTGATTTAATTAATTAAATTAATTTGCCAAGTTCCTTCACCCACCTAAAAACATTCCTAAAAACGTTCCTCGATGTCCCTTTATTTCCTTAATCACTGACACCTTTCTTAAGGCTTAGTTGAGTTCGAAATTGGAAAGTTCTTTAGACTAGATTCCCTTCTATGTTCCACCTTCCTCTTGTATTTGAATTTCCCCTTTTTGGTCTAAGTTCTAAATTATCAAGTTTTGCACATAGCCAACAATTAGTCTTTTAAATATTTAATCCTCCATTAATTTTTTAAATTTAATTTTTACCCCCATTTTCTTCGTCCCCCTTTTATTACTTGCTTAATTAATTTTTAGTTCTCATGTCCTACTTAGACCATGGATTTAAATTCAACTAAGCTCAACAAGATTGTTTTTAAGGGAAATTTTATAATTTTTAAACTTTACTCATGCAACAATTATCTTAAGGCTGACCATGTCAAAATGAGATATTGTTTTTTAGGTACCTAGGTTCATTGACTCACCAGTGTTTAAACCACGACATTCCCTTCAAGACGCACTACATGACCTAAGGGTGCCACTCACCTACATTTGTGTTTCATTTATGCGACGTGCCCTTCATGATGCACTACATGCTCCAAGGGTGTCACTCGCTTACATTCATGTTTCATTTACACGACATTCCATTGAAGATTCACTACATGCTCCAAGGGTGCCACTCGCCTTTTGAATGATTTTGGTAGATGTCCTCCCTTGAAGTCAATAATCTGTAGGGTGACTTTGTGGGAGACTAAGGGCCTCTAAGGAATAAGGACCTTGCCTTGTTGCACGCCTCTTAGAATCTTTGTGAGTGACTGCCTTTGTATGCCCTCACGAGATCGTGGATCTCTCAAACTAGGAAATCGTTAACTACAGTTTGATCCACGACAAGAGTGCTAGTAGGCCTGGCAGGGGTGTTTTCACCCCTCTCCCTCAATATATTTGGTTGTTGTGCATGGCCCATTTACTCCAAATGTAAGTCTGGTTAGCAAGCTATCATCATTCTACATCCATCAATGAAACATGTCAGCGATCCAAAATCAACATCATAATATACCAGTCATATGTCACATATGCAATAACAAAAATACTCAAACCATAAACCATAAACCATATGCTTGTCAGTGATCTAGAAATTTAGTTATGAGGCAACTATTAGCTTGTAAATTGTTCCAAATATGCATAAAATATGAATTCCCTATTGGAGTCATCCATGTTGTAGAATGATGTGCACAAGGAATTAATATGTGTTGGGCCCTATACGTTCAAAATGAGTTGATAGAAGATTGTATTAACACATAGGATAATGGTAAGGATTTTAGTTATATTTGGGTAATTTTTCTCCTTGATGTGATTTTATGTGAAGCTCAAGAAGGAAGAGATTTCAACACTTAAGTCACATAAACATTCTCAGAACCCAAATTTAATATTTGGAAATATAACAAGGGGAAAGAATGTTATAATGAGACAAAAAATGCCTTCCAGTGATGGTATACATGGATGATTCAATCAATAGTAGAGGGTATCAACATCCCTAGTAATATTATAGATAAGTATTATGATTATGTTTTGTTTCAAATAGACAAGCATACGATTTTATTGAGAACTTGTGTAAATACATAGGCACCTCTAAAAGTTAACTTGTATCACTCCTAACCTATCACACTTATGTAAATCCCTTTTGAACCCTAACCATCATCCATTATAACCTTTAAACCATTTGGAACTTAACTTCAATGATAATCCCTAACCCATATAACGTCTCATATAATTCCTAGAACCCAACCTACATAGCTTTTACAATTGGTATGTTGAACATAAACCTTACAACCACCAACACCTAAATCCTATAAAACTTAAGGTTATATATATTGTAAATTGATCCATATGAAATCTTAACCCTATATCTCTATATCTCTGTATACTTGACCCATGATTATTCCCTCCAATATTCATCTTGTGAAAAGGAAAACTAGTGACCATTATTAGGATTCCTCCTAGAATATGACTTGTTGATTGGATTACAAATGGTCCCCAAGGCGGATGATACATCTCCTTTTAGGACCCCTTTGTGTTTCATCACCTTGGGTGTGGGATTCTCTATGATTTCATTATAATTATTATTTTTCATACCTTCACTTGAGTTCTGCCATTGGAGGATTTAATCACCCCATATGGAGGCTCATTTGTAAGTCTCAATGGTCACCCAAAATTTGTTTCTTGTTTGGACCATATGAAATTTACATAAAAAATATTTTATAGAGTGTTTTTAACATCCCACTCTTGCGTGCATTGAGATAACTTATTCTTTGAGGACACTTGCTTGCAAGTGATCCAGATTATTATACCATTGACCGTTGATTATTATTATGAGACATTATGGATGTGATTATATGTTATTTTGTTGTATTGACTTAGATAGGTGCTATTGACTCGATTCTCCTGAGTGTGTAGGATTTGGACCTCAAGGATGTTGAGGCATCGATGAAACCCTTAGAATCTGGATCAATTCAGGGAGTGAACTATTGGGGTTTGATTGTTGTAAATATATGACATTTGTACATTTGATTAGACGATATGATTATGGATGTTATTTCTGACATGATTCGTTAATGATGCAAGATGATGATAGCTTGTCGACCAGACTCACATGTGGAGTAGAGGGGTCACGCATGACAACCAGAGACGTTGAGGGAGAGGTGTGGAAAACAACCTACTAACACTCCCATCGTGGCTCGAACTATAGGTTAACAACTATCTAGTTCGAGAAGACCCACGATGTCATGAAGACAGACTGCGACAGTCACTCACTATGATTCTAAGGGGTGTGCAATAAGGCAGGGGCCTTATTCCTTAGAGACCCTTAGTTTCCCACAAGATCACCTGGTAGAGTATTGACTCCAGGGGTTTTTGATGTCTACCAAGTCAATCAAGAGGCGAGTGGCACCCTTGGAGCATGTAATGCATCCTGAAGGGAACACCGTTCAAGAAAAATAGAATGAGGTGAGTGGCACCCTTGGAGCACATGGTGCGTCCTGAAGGGCATGCCACGCAAGAAAAACAGAATGAGGCGAGTGGCACCCTTGGAGAACCTAGTGCGTCCTGAAGGGCACGTCGTGTTGTTAAATAATAAACGAATAAACTTAGATGGACTTAGAATGAATAACGTGATAAGAAAGATTTAAAAACAATTTCCAATAAAATGTTGCCCAACATAAAAAATTAAAATCTAGGTAAGTGATACTTGTGATAAAAATGTATATTTATATAAAAATAAAAATAAAAATAAATAAACAATAAAAGTAATCATCATTAATCATGTCATGAGAAGGGGGTAAGCAATTCGATTAATTTATAAAAAAAAATAAAAAAAAAAACTTTTGGGGGATAAAATTTAAAAACAGGGGAAAAAGGGGAAATAATTGTTTTGTTACTTATGCTAATTAAAAAAATTTAATTAAAAAGAAAAGGGGGAAAAGGGGAAATTTTCTGCACATACCAATTTGAGTTTAAATGAAAAAGGAAAGAGGGGAATTTAAAAGATTTAGAAAACTAGGAAAACAGAGGGAAACATAAGGAAAAAGAAGAAAAACTAAATTAGTAAGGTAACAAGCATTTAAAAATTTTCTAAATTGAATTCAACTAGTGAATTAGTAATGGGGTAAGTCATTAAATTGTGTAAGGGAATATGGGGACACTTAGGAGCGATTCTAGGAATGCTTTTAGCTGGGTGAGGGAAATAGGAGTAATTAATTAATTAATTAATGAAATTAATTTATGGTGCAATGAAGGGGATGGGTGACACATGTACGGGGAGGATTTTTATGAATTAAATTATTGAACCATAAATTAAATGGGATTTTGGGAATATAAATGACTTAGAAACTCTATATAAAGGAGGGAGGATGAGGATGATGGATCTTTTATGTTATGCATAACGTTACACAGCAGAATTTTAGACTTGACTGACTTAGCTTGTGGGAGTTGGGATACCCAGCTTGGCGAGGAGTGGTAGCTCAGACTTGCGAGGTGGGCTGGGAGCTAGCTGGTATCTGATTCAGTGTGCATGGCTCCTTTGCGGCTCGTGGGGATAAGGGGGAAGAAGAGTACCCCTAGCGTTGGATGAAAGGTACCGGTGAAGTCTCATTGTTCAACAAGCGGAAGCAACACAGAGCGCACGGGACAACGACTTGTTGGCAGTCAATTTACATTTTTCCATTGTCTTATAAGCTGCCTACACCAATGTTTTGTAAACATCAATTTTTCGTCGCAATTTTCAAATAAACGACACTTTATTTTTGCGACATTTGCACATTTACCTTCATTTTTGTTTTCACGACTATAAGCGTGAAAACTTGTTTTTCGAAGTCACATTAAAATCATTATTGAACTGTCATTATCCTTCTTGTCGATATTCCTATTGAGCTTACTTTTTACTTATCATTATATAGTGGGAAAGACCTTTTGATCTGCACTCATTGGGTATTCTTTGACTGATTATGTATTTCCGTTTCATTAAATTGCGATGCATTGGCAATTGGATTTACATGTTATTTGACCAAATTACTTTGCACATTGTTTTCATAAAATATATAGGTGTTATGGTTAAACCCTTGAAATATTTCATTTGATATGACACCTAATTCAAAACGCATTGGTACCTCGTTTAAACTCTTGATATGAATTGATACAATGCATGTCACATTGGTTAAACACTTGGTATTGATTTCAATTTGTATGATTGGTTTTAAAACTATGGCATAACTTTGATTGCACGCGTTGGTTTATACACTTACCATTGGTTTCATTGGTCGGGCAAGTGACATGATTTTTAAAACTATACAATAGTGGGTTGAACAACTATAAGCATCGGCGATTGTACCTTGGCAATAACTATTATGTATGGCAGAAGTAAGCTCCACCACCTTCGCACGATGTCATTTATGCTTATCCCTTATCCCCGTTTCACCTCTGTTAGCTCGGGTAACCCTTCATGCACTCTTCTCCTGTGTGTGCTATGATCATAACACTGGAGTTACTGTGTGCTCGGCTCCATGGCACCGATGGTGCGAATCGAGCCGAACGGTAGCCAAGCCTTGCTACTATTCGACAATGCCCAAAAAGACTTAGAGGATAACGGTTGGCTCACCTTCGTGCAGAGGTTTGAGGGTTTTAACTTATTTGTTGCACAACAGTTCACCCTGAATTTTGATGGCTGTAGAGCCAAGGTGGGTGAGATTCAGTTGGAAATCAATGAGGAGTTTATTATTTCTACTACAGGGTTACCATCCTCGAGCCAGCGTTGGTTTAAAAACTCTAAGGTCGAGAAGGTTCCATGGCCGCTACTGTTCGTTTCGCGAAAGGTCACATCTTGTGACAGAGGTATGCCCATCTCTGCGCTTAATCCACGATGGCATGATATTTTGATGGTGATCAAACAATTCGTGACCTGTGAGGGTCGATATGGTCTCATTTTTCTCTACCACCTTCGTTTGTTAATGAATTTTATGAGATACCCGTTGAATATGCCCTTTTACTTCCAGTGTAGCCTGTACAAAATGTCAAAAAGGTTTAAAAGGGAGAAATTCGATAATAGCTTGTTCCACCATGGACTAATCAGAATTATCATTGTTCATCACTTAAGTCTCCACGGTGATAGCTGGCGAGCTTTTATCGCTCAAAATGGTTTTGATGATACAGACCCTGTCCAGATTAACAAGCCTGTGGTTAATGAAACCAAGGTCGGGCCACCCGTGCCCTTCCATGTTCTACTGCCCTCTCATAAGCCTTCGGTCGACCCCGATATTGACTTACCCGACGTTATAACTGAGAAGGTTGAGGCTATAAAAAAGCGTATGAGCAAAAATGTTAGAGGCAACCCTACTGTTGATGGCAAAAGAAAGAAGAATGCTTGGCTTATCTCGAGAATGGATAGAAATAAGCCTAAACCTAGTGTTGACTAGAAGCCCATAGTCCTTAGTGAGGATTCAGACTCTGACATAGAACGCTTCCTAGCTAGTGAGTAACCTTACTCACAGGGTCTATGCTCTGAGCCACCTTTTGACTTCGTTTCGAATCATCCCCCTTGCCTAAGAAACAATCCCACTTACCCAGGGATAAAACTACCTGATGAAACCCTTGGCAATGTAACCAAACCCTCACCTGCACTTTCGAAGCCCGGACGGTCATCCTGTGGCCAATGTGATTTGTGGTTGGAATGATACTATGTAGATGTTCCCCTACTTCAATCGAAAATCAAATCACTGGAGAACCAAGTTGCAGCATTGACTAGCCAAAGGGACAAGATTCAAGCAACTGATAGGAAGAAGAGAACTACCGGTTCCATCGTTTTTCAGAATGTTGAATCGGCTACAACCATTGTCAACTCCAAAATGTCATGATCAAGCCGTCTGCTCGTCATACAGGTATGAATTTTGATATTGTTTTAGTTTTTTGAATGACCAGGATTAATATAATGATTTGAATTTGGTTTTCAAATAGCTCTGTCTATCTTTCGAAATAGCTCTATCATAATGTGTTCATTGTTTCGCTTTGCTAAAAATAAATGAAATTTCAATTTGGATACATGATTTGCTCATACACAGTTTAGCCACTGATAGATTTTTATCGGATTTGATTTGTTTGTCTGTTAAGTTAACGAAATCGATGGTTTGCTTTCAAGTGAATTTGATTTGAACAGGAAGTTTTTCATGTTGAATTTAGAGCACGATCATGTTTGATTTGGTATAATTTCATTATGGTTAGATTATATCGGCTCTAATTCAGTTTGTATGTCGTGATTTTGGAACAACTTCGTGAGTTTGAATTGATATAATCTTCTAAATCGGGAATACAACTCTGATTGACAATGATTTGGAAATAACGACTCTATTTCGTATGAAAACAATGTTCTCATTTAAGCCTGTGCAAATACGCCCGAATCGTGGAATGGTTTTGATTCACGACAACTATGTTAAACCCTAGCTGTTTGATTCGCTTCATTGGATTGCTGTGTATCTTCAGTTAGTATGATTGATTTTATGAGTTGTATTCGTATCAAGAATACACTTGATTCCAGCTCTGTTAATTTTAATTTTCAAACGAGTTTGTTAACTCAGACCGACTTATGCTATTTTTGTCAAATTCGTATGAGGAAATTCAGGTAATAGTCGTTTCAAAATGAATTCAAGAAAAGATTTCGTGAATGATTTTGTCTGCCCCAATTTGTAATAACAAATGATCGGATAACTCTTACGAACTCTGTTACCAACTGATTGATCCTGTTATGATTTCATTTGAATTGATTTACGTGCCAGTTTTGAGTTAATCTGCTTGTGGCATGGATCGTTTGTTATGTCAATACAGTTATGTTGATTTGGAAATGATCTTGTCTGGATTCGATCGTGTTTCCTATTGATGAGGAAGCATAGCAATTGCCTATGATTTGTTTTAATTATATCGATATCAATTTGATATGGAACGATTTCATTACTGTTCAATATTATACTGCTCACCCAATTTTGTGGTAACAAACGAAACAGAGTATATGCTTCTCTGCAGTCATTTGATTTTAGTTTTGTTTTGATCTCAAATTAGTATAGCAATCTCGATTTGAATGATGCGTTTGTCTTTCAGTTAGCTATTAGATACTTGTTATTAGTTGAATTTAATTCTTAAATGATTTTAATTGATTTTAATGTTGATTCTGTGTCTTATTTAGACCAACTACAGAATCGCAAGATTCTGTAGCTAGTCTATAGAATTAGATTTTTTATTATTTTCTTTAACAAAATATCCTCCTAACTTGTTCATTTTTTACCTTTTTCAGGTACATCCGAATTGCATTGGATATGCTGGACAGTCTTGGAGATATTTGTGTGTTTTAGTTTTATTTTAGGTTCCTAGTTTAGTCAGACTTGGGATATCTTCCCAGTTTTTATGTAAACAGTTTTGATAAATTCCATAGGGATGTTTTACCCTGTGGAAGGTCTTTAAATACTTATTATTTTTGTAATAATGAGCATCCTCACTTGTGGGAGAACCAGGTTATGGATTTCTAATACAAACCGAGAAAGGAGTTGATGTTATTGCTACAGCTTTTGCTTTTCAATATATCAATCTTTTGTTTCAAGTTTATGCATGTCATTTGCAGTTGGTTATAGACTACTTTAGCTATCATAGTCGGTTGCAGAATGATATGATTTAATTAATGTGTTATCCATATTTGATTTCTTTCAATACTTAAAAATACAACAATTACTTTATTCAGTTAATGAATGATAGATTTCTCTTCTTTATTAATTGAATCATTTGGTATAAGTCTTTGCATACAGGTTTATCTAACTATGGAGATTTATAAATCATATGATTGTTGTAACTTTTATGCCTTGTTTGTCCTGTAATCACACTTGAAGAGCACTGCAACTATCGTTTACGAGAAGCTCCTGGATAATTCAGTGTGGGTTTCCTCCCTCCGATCAGCTAAGACAATCATCATACACAGGAAAAATCTGGAGCGTTTCTCCAGGTCAGTTTGTGATTTATTTTCGTTAATTTGTTAGTATAATATTAATAGTTTAGTTAGATATATGTTTAGTTAAATGTGTAAGAATTAGTATGTTAGTTGTTCAATTTAGTTGGTTTTTGTTTTATTTCTGTTCATAAAATTATAAAATCAACAAAAATATATTTCTCTCTCTTAGGGCAGAATATAAATGAGTTTTCCAGGTTTTATTTAAATCTGTAAATTATAGATATTGTATATTTTGTGAATAAGATTTATCTATGTTAGTAGTTAGATAGTGAATTAGTTAGAATTAGTATAGTAGTAGTTAGTAGATTGTATATCTATAGAATAGTTAGATTAGTTTAGTTTGTTTTAATAGTTATTTTAGTTAGATTAGTTTTGTTTGTTTAATAGTTAGTTTTAGTTAGAGTAGGTAGTTTAAAATAGTTTTTCTTTTTTTGTTTTCTTAGGACCTTAGATCGGCTAACAGAGCCGCTAAACCTGTCAGGGTGGTTCATCCCAAACGGCTTGGGTTATTAGACAACCTCGAACCAGTTCCTCTCTTTCAGTTGACGGACGGTCAATTTCGCCCGTCAACACGACTCTAAGAGGATGACTTGGGCTATGGTACACTTGCTTGATTCTGCATGGTAGATTCTTATTATACGTCATGCCTTCAATTCTGTATTTTTAATTGGGTGAATAAAATGTTTGAATTAACATTTTAATTGATAACTTAATTCCCCATAGCCTTAAGCTCGTTGTTAATTGATTCTCTTGGCTTTCGATTGCTACATGTTGTGACCACCCTATGGTTTTATTGATTTTGTGATGAGTTTGCGTTTCTTACTTCACCCTCGTCCCTAGATCATCACTCCTCGCCTGACCAGTCGGCTAGGAGCCGGATCGTCGGTCATCACTTTAGTATAAATAGACCTATAGATCCTAACGCCCTACTTTTCTGTGTGTGGATGATGAGTGAATGATGTGTTGCCTAGTCATCTACCCATGTTGATTGTTCCTGGTTGATTGAATGTCTTGCGCTTTCTTGCAATTGAAAACCTATGTGCATCGTTCATCTTCATTCTCTGTGATTCAATGACAACGTTTCTTTTAATTTTGCCAGTGTTTGATTCCCACTTGAATGTCATCATTGATTTATATCTAGACCATGTTTTCTTTAACTCTTTGTTTTACCATTTACCGACCGCATTTTACAAACAACTTGACCACGATTTACCCTTGTATAGACAACCAGTTACCCTCTTGTTGGACTGCAAACTGCCATGCTTTAGACTGCACATATATTTCATTATGATATCATTATCAGTTCTTATTCTTTCCTGCGTTAAGAGTTGATTGTGCATCTACATATTATTTTTATGGTAGCGTAATTACTGTGTGAAGGGCAATGATTTTCCTGTGCCTTGGTGGCGTTTCTTTTGTGTAATGGGGAGTTGTAATTGACAGCAATTTTTCCACACAACTGTTTATCGTTTGCAGCCAGCGATTGCCTAAACACTGGATAGTGATTTCGCATACCTTAAAACGCAAATTCCACATGCTTAAAAGACAGCGAAACTTCACGCTCATCAATTTTACTTTGTTCTATGACTCTGATTTTAAATTCGTAATTATCTGACACCTAGGCTATGGATTTGTATGACATCAACCTTTATTTATTATATGACAGAGATTTAAATCTGACAGCGATTTTAAAAGACAGAGAGAAGAGATCTCATACATTTAGATCGCAGGATCTTTTTCTATGTATTCTGTTAACCACATTTTGGCCATTTCTTGCACAGAGATTTAGTAAATTTTAGACAACGAATCTGTATTGCAGAGACAACGATTTTATCTTTTAATACACAGCGATTTCACTCAATTTTACCATGATTTCAGTTTTACACAGCACGAAATATTACAGCGGCGTTTTCCCTTAAAATATTGGATAACGATTCAATCCTTTTTACAGCGATTTACACTTTGTATTTCTGAGCTTTTCACTTGGCATTCCGTGAGGATTACACAGGAAGTCTGTATTGATTCACTCCATTTTTTTTCCAGCCATATCATTGGTTTGTAGACAGCCTTTTCTGGAGTTTTTACACAGCCCCTTCGTGGCGTTTTCACCCTGGGTTGAAACACACTTACCCTCACTCGTACACTGCGAGCTAAATAACATTTGATTAGCAATTTTTTTATTATCATAGAGACTCTAGAGATTAATTTCCAACTGAAACACACTTTTATTTAGCGACTTTATAGAGATCTATTTCCAACTGATAACGCGGAAGTATTCTACGGTTCCACTGGAATGAGAGAAATGATGTGGGCAAGGCGGTTATAAATATGGAGTAATCACACGAGGGAAAGAGAGGAACATGAAATTAAAACAAAGGAGCAAAAAAAGCACACAACACAATTGATTACATTTAATTTCTCATTGCAGCGCCCAATGAGAGGGTTCGTACACATTTATAGCTTTGATTCTGGCTGTCTAGAGCCTTCAGAGATCTTACAACTTGAAAGTTTCGGGTTACATACATTCATTGGCTAGCGGGAAAGTTATGGTAATAATTGTGTTTTAGAGTGTGATTGATGCCGTGTAATGAGCATATGTCTCAGACTACGATTGATGCAGTGACCTTTTAATAAACAGTAACCTGGTTTGACTCTGCGTTTAGTTAGTGGAAACGATACTTCCTTAGGCAGCCGGTGTTTTACCTTTTTATGATTTCACGTTCTAGATTTTTACCGGCATTCCTTTAGATAGCTATGTTGTTATTTCCTTGAATTTTAGATAGCTTTACTTTTAGACATCGATTTTGGTTATTCCTGGATTAAAGGACAACGTTTTCTATATATATAATTGTTAATCCCTTAATGAACAACAATTCTTCGGCAGCCATAACGCATATCTCTTTATTGACAGCATGGGGGTTTTTTTGAATGCAATCCTTCCCTAAGTTAGTAACATTCTTTAGTAGAAAGCAATGTCAAATACACCGCGATGTATCCTAAATTCAGTAACCCCCCTTGTTTTGACAGTAATATATTGTAGGCAGGAATATTGATAAAATGAGAAGCAAAGAATACAGGGAAAGAGCAGAGCAGAAATAGTATTTAGTATATTAGGTATATGAAGAAAAAGGTACATGGGACAAGGGAAAATAGCTGAGCTAAATAGGCTTAAGCAAATCAAGAATATCAAGAAATGATAGTACAACTGGCAGTGTACAGTCAGACTGTTGAGGTTACATTATATTTAACACTCCCTCTTAAACTCAATAGTTACAAACATCAGCACTGATGATGCCCAAGTGTTGTCTCTGAAAATCTAAAACGGATTTTCCCAGTGGCTTTGTGAAGATATCTATGAGTTGATCTCAAGAGCCACATAGTTGAAGTGCAATATCACCATTATTGACTAGCTCGCGGATGAAGTGAAAGCGAGTGTCAATGCATTTTTTTTTCTTGTGAAACACATAATTGTTGGATAGAGCAATTGTTGAAGTGTTGTCATAGAAGATAGGAGTTGGATCATTTTTTGTATGTGACATATCTTTCAATATCTTCTTCCTCTGCAGAAGATATTGATACAATTGGTTGCTTCTTTGATGCCCATGAAATTAGGTTCGTGCCCAGGGGAAAAACATGCCCTGAGGTGTTTTTCCTGTCATCTAGGTTGCCTACAAAATCATTGTCTGTGTAACCAAAGAGATGATTATCATTATATTGAGTGTACCATAAGCCAAAATTGAGAGTTCCTGCAACATATCTCAGAATCCGTTTCGCCATCTTCCAGTGAGGATCTTTGGGGGATTCCATGAATCTGGAAACAAGGTTGGCTGCATACATAATATCAGGCCTAGTTGCTATAAGATACAAAAAACTGCCTACTAAAATTTTATACAGGGTAGGATCCATTGTAGGGCCTTCATCTTTCTTGCTCAATTTTGTGCCTAGGGGTATAGGGGTTTCTGCTGGATTGCACTCTTCCATGCAAAATCTTTTGATGATGTCTGATGCATATTTTTTCTGACAGAGAAAAATTATTTTGGTTGATTGATCAACCTCAATACCTAAAAAATATTTTATTATGCAAAGATCTGTCATCTCAAACTCAGATTGCATGACATGTTTAAAACTGGTTAACTCAAGATTTCTAGTATATATCATGTCATCAACATATAAACATACAATCAAAATTTTACCGTGCTGATTTGTTTTGGTGTAAAGAGTTGGCTCATTTTGGCTTCTGCTGAAACCACTTTTGAGCAGGTAAGTGTCAATTCTGTTGTACCAAGCTCTTGGAGTTTGCTTTAAGCCATACAAGGCTTTCTTCAACCAATATACTTTGCTTGGCTGCTCTTGGACTTCAAATACAGGTGGTTGATCGACATAAACTTCTTCTTCTAAGAAACCATTCAGGAAAGATGACTTGACATCCATCTGGTATACTTGTCATTTGTGTTGGGCTGTTATGGCCATTAGAGTCCTTACAATGTCTAATCTTGCTATTGGAGATAAAAGTTTCACCATACTCAGTACTTGGTTGTTGTGAGAATCCTTTGGCAACAAGTCTTGCCTTGTGTTTTTCAATCTGCCCTTTTTCATTGAGTTTAGTTTTGTAAACCCACTTGACACTAATACTCTTCTTGTGTCTTGACAAATCAACAAGATCCCATGTCTTGTTCTTCTCAATGGATTCAATCTCTTGGTTCATGGATTGATCCCAATGTGGCTCCTTAGTTTCTTCTTTAAAAGATGTAGGTTGACATGACATTAATGCAAAAAGATTGTGTTGTTCAATGTCATCCAACTGCTGATGGATTTCTCTCAGACTTCGAGTTCTCTGATTTTGAAGTTCAGAGGATGAGTCTCTGCTTGAAGTTGAGTTATCCTGAGAATTTTCAGGTCGTCCATGTACTTGCAATCTTGGAAGAGCAGGTTGAGGTATTGGCTGTCCTAAATTTTTTATGTTTTCACAACTGGGCAGCAATGGATTTTGATTGTCCATTTGCATATTTTCAGATTCATTCCAGAGTTGATTTTCTAGAAATTGTATATCTCTGCTGAGAATTAGTTTCTTTGAGATTGGATTGTAAAGCCTATAAGCTTTATATGTTTCACCGTATTCAGTAAAGATGCATTTCTCACGTCTATCATCAAGTTTCTTCCTTAATTCGGAAGGGATGTGAGCGTATGCTATGCATCTGAATGTCCTTAGATGCGCAACAATTAGCTTTGTCCCACTCCATGCTTCTTGAGGGACTTTCATATTTTGATTGGTGGTTGGAGATCTATTCAAGAGATAAGCTAAGCATGCTACTACTTCAGCCCATAAAGTATTTGACAAACATTTATCTTTGAGTAGGCTTCTTGCCATGTTCATTATTGTCTGATTTTTCCTTTCAGCCATTCCATTATGTTGTGGAGTATACCTAGCTGTAGTTTGCATGATAATACCTTGTGATTTGCAAAAATTTGCAAATTCGTTGGAGTTGTATTCTCCTCCTCCATCTGACCTGAGAGATTTTATATATTTTCCACTCTGTTTTTCAGCTTCTGCTTTGAATTCCTTGAATTTTGCAAAAGTTTCAGACTTGTGTCTAAGAAAATAGATCCAGATTTTCTTGCTAAGGTCATCACTAAATGTTAGAAAATAAAAGCTACCATCTATGGACTCTATTTTCATTGGTCCACATAAGTCAGTGTAAACAAGTTTGAGATGTTGTTTGGCTTGAGTGGAGGACTGTGCAAAACTAGTTATCTTATGTTTTCCAAGTATGCAAGACTCACATGGAGGATTTTGCTCTTTGAAGATAGGAAAACCTTTAACCATGGAGTTCTTTTGTAGAATACTTAGACTCTAAAAGGGTAGATGTCCAAATCTTGTATACCAAACCATAGTTTCATTGGGGGTGGATGCACTTTGTGCATATGTTTGGATTAGATTTGCAGGTCTGAGGGTCAGGGGAAACATCCTATTCTGAGTCATGTGGATTTCAGAAATCAATTTTCTGTTTGGGATTTTATCATATATCCTGAAAGATGCTCCCTCAAAAAGTACCTTATAGCCATGTTCAATGAGTTGTCCTACACTTATAAGATTATGTTTCAGATCTGGAACATGATAAACATTGTTTATGTCCTTCTTTACATTTTGTTTAATAAGAATAGGTACAATTCCTTTTTCTTGAACTTTGACTAAGGAATCATTTCCAAGTGTAATATCATATAAGATTGAAGAATCAATGCATGAAAGTAAATCTTTGTTACCTGTCATGTGATTGTTGCATTCACTGTCTAGCAACCAAATATCTTTAGGTTGTTCTTCAGTCTTGTGGCATGAGAGAAACATACATCCTGAGGTTTCTCTCGTATGATTTGAGACATGTGCTCTTCCTGAGAGTTGATCTACTTGCTTCTTCCTGCATTCAGATTCATAGTGCCCATACTTTTTACAGTAATAGCATTGTATGCTTGATTTGTCATTTGATCTTCTCCCTTTGCCTCTTTGAGGCTGGAAATTTTGATTCTGGAGCTGTTGTCTGTGACCCTGGAAATTTTGATTCTGGTTCTATTGTCTGTTACCTCCACTTGAGTGTTGATTACTTGTAATACTCTGTCATCCCTGGTGACCACTGCCTCTTCGTCTGCCTCTCCCTCTACTGAAGAAGAATTGAGTTTTGAAGGCATTGGCGATTGACTCATCTGTGAAATGTAGTCTGGTCTCATGTGTCAACAGGGAACCAATTAGTTCATCTGTTGAAAATCGTGATAGATTTTTGGATTCAAGGATTGCTATAACAACCATTTTGAATTCTTTGGTAAACTTCTGAGGAATTTCTAAAAAATGCATTGATCAGGGATGGCTTCACCAGTCAATCTGATCTAGTTCACGATTCCCATGACTCTGGTCATAAACTGATCAACATTTTCAGACTCTGACATTCTTAAAGTCTCGAATTGCATCCTCAAGGTCTGCAGTTTGATTGTTTTGACCCTGTCATTTCCTTGGTAGGTTGATTTAAGGATGTCCCTGGCCTGTTTTGAAGTACCAGCGCCTGTGATTTTTGAGAAAATCGAGTCATCCACTGAATTTTGAATCTAGAATTTGGCTTTATTCTCTTTGTTTCTCTGTGTTTCCTGAGCAGTTCTTTGTTAGTTTGTCATGGAGAAAACGTCTGCTAGATCTGGTTCCACATATCCAAGATCCACTAGATACCAACACTCTTGTGCTTGCAAGAAGGATCTCATTTGAAGAGACCAAAAATCATAATTCTTTCTAAGAAGAATCAGACCTTGAGTTGGTCCTAAATTGCTAAACGTGGCCATCTTTAAAGAATTTTACCAAAACAAAAAGAAAAAAAAATTGTTAGAGAATTTTTTATTTACCTGTTTCCTGCACGTAAACTAATTTCTTGCAGTGACTTCGGAACTTCGCGATTTGGGATTTTGCGAGTCTCGACTTTGGCCTTTCATACTTAGGGACTTCGGGACTCCTGTATATGATTCCTCCAATGTCTTGTCTCCCCAACTCCCGGTCACCGAAACGATGAAAGGAACTTAACAACCCTGTATTGGCCCTTAGCCTTCATCTATGTGACCATGACCGGTGACCACGTGCCTAATTGTTCAAGCGCTACCGTATTTTCACGATTCAAGGAATTGTGATGCAAGCACTTCATCGGTACTCTATTCCTAAATATGTTGAAACATGAAATATCCTGGCACCTATCCTTCTCGAACGCCTTTTCGATATTTCATGATTCAAGACTTCACGAGTTTGGTTGCAACGATCCTGGGTCCTTCAAACTTCCGGTATCTGAAATACCGAAGTACCAAATTCTAAGATGTCGAAACTCCACTACTGTGGGAGATCAACGGCTATGAGCCTCCCCTGATCTGATGGCTCAGATCCTTTCGAGATTTCATGGGTCAAGAGTCCCGAACTCTTACCCTTTGCATCCCCAGTAGCCAAAATGCCAAAATGCTCATTTCAAGGATTTCCCCGAAACCTCAACCGCTGCCACGTGTCCTCCTTGTGGATGGTCATGATGCTTTCGGAAATTCGTGAGCCAAGACTTCTTGTCTCTCGACTCTTCCTCCTTGAACTCCCGTCATTCGAAGCTCCGATGGCTTTCGGATTTCTGCCACGCGTCCTCTCAATGATGGACGGTCTTGATCTTTTCAAGACTTTAACGATTCCTCACCTTTGCATATGCGAGGGTTAAAACTCGTGCAACTTCTCCTGAATCCAATGGCTATCGGCTATCCACGCAAGATCTGACGACACAAATTCTTTCTTTCTTTTCTTTGATCCACTGGCTCTCAAGCCACCATTCTCCAGATCCAACGGTCTAGAGTCCTTTGAGATTTTGCAAATTGGAACTTTGCAAGGCAGTGACTTCAGGCCTCATTGCTGCTCCAAGTCTTGAACTTCGAAATGCCAAAAATTCACCATGCGCTTTCAGGATTTTGTGATTCGGCTATTCTCCTATGCGCTTCAGAGGATTAAACCTCGTGCACTTTTCCCAGATCTGACGACTGTCGGTCCTCTACGCAAAATCTAATGGATGAAAATATTTTGCATTTTCTACACTCTCCTCGTCCTTTTTGAACTGGATTAACGCCTTAGATCTGTTAGCAGGACCGATCTTACGGCTACTACTGCTTATTCTTTGCTTCTTTAGCACGTTCTTTGCTACTTCTACAAAGAGTTTCTCCTGATGAAGGAAATTCGTGAATCTTTCATGAATTCTTTGAATGTTTCTGCCCTCTGCAACAATATTTCACTAATTTGAAATAATTTCATGAGATCTTTGGATGTTTCTACCTTCTACAACAATCTTTCACAAATTTGAAATAATTTCTTTGAATTCTTCAAATGTTTCTACCTCCTACAACTTTGACTCCTCAATCTTTTGAGTGTATTGCACTCTGCTTCCTCGTGTGTTCTTTCTGTGACGATATTTTGAGAGGATGGCAAACTAGGGATTTATCTCCAAGCTTTGTGAAGAATCTTGCGTCCTATGCTCTCGTTCACAATGTAATATCCACACCACCGAGGATCGATTTGCTCTCCAGACTGTGCGAAGAGGCTTACTTCTGAAGCTCTGATACCATGATAAAATGAGAAGCAAAGAATACAGGGAAAGAGTAGAGCAGAAATAGTATTTAGTATATTAGGTATATGAAGAAAAAGGTACATGAGACAAGGGAAAATAGCTTAGCTAAATAGGCTCAAGCAAATCAAGAATATCAAGAAATGATAGTACAGTTGGCTAGGACAACTGGCAGTGTAAAATCAGACTGTTGAGGTTACATTATATTTAACAGATATGTCTTTTTGTTGATGGCAATCATCTTTAACTAGAGTGGTAACTATCAATAAATACAATAATAAATACAACATTTACAGTAATATCGACTTATAGATTATATAGATAGCGATTTTAAATTGTGTTCCTCAGATTAGCAATTTTATTGTATTGTCTGAGTCTAAAGATATCATTTTCAGTTTTAAAGGACTTTTGTTTTGTTTCTTTAAAGGACATGCTTCATATTTATTTAAGTTATAAGATAGCGCATTCCTCCTTAGGAAGATACGTATCTGATATTGGAATTGGAAAAAAACTACAATGAACTAATTGTTCATAATAATTATCTTAATGTGTTGTATAAATTTCATAGTTGTCATATTCCCTCACATCTTATTGTCTTATCGATTGGTTGTTGGGGTTTTTCGTTGCTTGGTTGATAGTTAATCCGGTCTCCTAGCGTGTTGAAAGTTTTTCTTGGGTTTTTGGTCTAGATGTGTCGTTTGTGACTTGGATACTGTCACACCTATCACCATGTGACGGCATGATTCCTGATGAGGGGATAAATGCATGTGCTTATGGATAGACGTGAATGATAACCTGGCCGAAGTATTTCTCTTCCCAATGTGGTCGTTTGTTCGCTATAATGCAGGTTGGTACTTGGTTCTGTAATGCCTCAATGCCTTGGGTTTATGCATCGTAGAGGTTTTCTAGTTACTGTTCATCAAGACATTATGTTGGAATTACTGATGTTGTCCTTTAGCTTGTAGGCATCGAATTCCTTGTGTCGGGTGGGTAGTCATTGGTTTTCCTATTGATTATCGCATGATTCATCCGGTTGCATGATGTGCAGGTATGTTGTTTCATAGTTGTTTGTCACTTGAATGTGTAAGTTGATTTCGTCGTCAAGATGTGTTGTTTAAGTTTTGTCGATGTTTCTTCCCTTCTTCAAAAAAAAAATCAATTGCTTGTGTCGCTTGTAGTTGTAACGATTGGTGACGTTATAGTGTTATCAAATGAATGATAAATTTCCTAACTTAGTGTCTTGACACATGTTCCTTTTTTATAGCTAGGACCCCTTCTTGGGCACTCTTCAAAAAAATCCTAGGAACTAGAACATGTTTACTTGTTACTTAGAACATATATTCATTTCTTATTATATCAAATAAAATTGTAACATTATATCCCTTAATCCATATTACCATCCCTAACTCCTAAAATTTATAATAACCATTATGATTCTTGATCCTTATAAACCCTATCTTTACTAAAACCTAATTATTATAAACCCAACTATAACTTTTAATGTTTAACCTCTATTCACAATATAGTCACTTACTCTAAACTACTATAGCAACTTACCCCAAAACCACTAATCATAGTAATTTCCAACTCCTATAGACATTATGACTTATAAACTATAACATATAACACTAAACTCTTCACCCTCATAACACACTATGGGACACATGGAATCATAATTTCATTTATCAATGATCTAGAAGTTTAGTTTATGAACCAACTATTTGCTTGTAAATTGTTGCAAATATGCATAAAATATGAATTCCCTATTGGAGTCATCCATGTTTTGGAATGATGTGCAGAAGGAAGTAAGATGTTTTGGGCCCTATACCTTCAAAATGAGTTGATAGAAGATTGTCTTAACACATAGGATAATGGTAAGGATTTTCATTATAGTTGGGTAATTTTTCTCCTTGATATGATTTTATGTGAATCTCAAGAAGGAAATGATTTCAACACTTAAGTCACATAAACATTCTCAAAACCCAAATTTAATATTTGGAAATATAACAAGGAGAAAGATTACCATGATGAGACAAGCAATGCCTTCTGGTGATGGTATACATTGATGATTAAATCAATATTAGAGGGTATCAACATCCTTAGGAATATTATAGATATGTATTATGATTATGTTTTGTTTCAAATAGACATGCATAAAATTTTATTGAGACCTTGTGTAAATACATAGGTACCTCCAAATATCCTTCCCTTCCTGGTAATAGAGAAACAAGTAAAAGAAGAAATAATGCTTTGGAGTAAAGACAAGAAACCCAAGCCCAATCCCAATGTTTAGATCACGTACATCAAAGAATCCATGTCAAGGAAAAAGAGGATAAATAAGAAGAAAATAAATCTACATCACCAAAAAAATTGAAGACTAGACTTGTTAGAGAATCACCTAGATTGATTTATGTAAAAAGATGTTGAAATATAGAGGATGAAGGATGAGAACAGAAAGATGAAGAAGAAGTGGCTAAGGAAAGTATATTTATTAGGTGGAAGAAGATTAGAGAATCAACAATATAGTTTCTAGGCCATAGGATTAGCAGAACACCTTCATGTGATGATACCAACAACAAAGAAATATCACCAAAGAAAGGCGACCTATTTAGGGAAAAAGGAACCATGTCAAAAATAAAATATATTAGATAATTCAAATATTCAATTCAATCAAAATACCAAGATATAGTACTAGTAAGGAGAAATATATTACAATCACAAGATTTAAATATTCCCATGCTACAATATAGTAAGGATAATTACCCATATATAGAAAATAAGAAATTAGAATATGCTCTAGAGGAATATGGCTAATCATCATTACAAAACATAATATTCTACAACACAACTCGTGTGCTACCAATAAATTTCCCGAATGGACATACAAATTAAATGCCCTACAAGAGAGCCACAATGATCACCCAAACTCCACGACGAGTGGAGAAGAGTTCTCTTTAAAAGTGCCTCCCAAGATGAGCTTCGATACACTTACCACTCATGTGTTAATGAAAAACATGATAATGAGCCTAGAACTAAGAAACCCTCCAAATGGCCCAAGGTCAATCTTTGAGTGGACCTGGTATGCAACTAATTTTTATCACATCACCCATCACATGAAATGTCGAATCCCACAAAATTGAAGAGCATGCAACACAACTCATGTGTTATAATGAATTTTCACGAGGAATACAGATGAAAATCCCTACAAGGGAGCCACAATGATTTCCTAAAATCCACGACAAGTGGAGAATAGTTCTATTTCAAAGTGCCTCCCAAGATGAGCTTCGATACACTTACTACACTTACTACTCATGTGTTAACAAGCGACATTATAATGAGATTGGAATCGAACAACCCTCCAAATGGCCCAAGGACAGTATTTGATTGGACCAGGTATGAAATTCATTTTTATCACATAACCCATTGTACGAACTGTCGAATCCCACAAAACTGAGGAGTTTGCAACACAACTCATGTGTTACCATGAATTTTCCCGAGGCATACAGATGAAAATCCATGCAAGGGATCCACAATGATCATGCACACTCCATGACAAGTGGATAATAGTTCTCCTTCAATGTGCCTTGCAATATGAGATTTGATAAACTTACAGCTCACGTGTTAACTAGCAACATGATAATGAGCCCAAAACTGACAAACCCTCTAAATGGCCCAAGGCCAATATTTGAGTTGACTAGGTATGCATCTATTTTTTATCACATCATCCATTGAATGAAATGTTGAATACCACAATATAGAAGATCCTACAACAAAACTCATGTGTTACCATGAATTTTCATGAGGCATACACATGCAAATCCCTGCACGAGAGCCACAACGATCACCTAAAATCCACGACGAGTGGAGAAGAGATCTCTTTCAAAGTTCCTCCCAAGATGATCCTTGCTACACTTACCGCTCATGTGTTTACGAGTGACGTGATAATGAGTAGAAAACCGACCAACCCTCCAAATGTCCCAAGGCCAATCTTTGAGTGGACCCAATATGCAGCTATTTTTTATCACATCACCCATCGCACGAAATGTTGAATCCCACAAAACTAAAGAGCCTGCAACACAACTCAACATATATATTATATAACATATATGTCATATATGGTATATATGTATATAACATATATGACATATATGTTATATAACATATATTTCATATATGTTATAAATATGTTATATACGTATATTTCATATATGTATAACATATATAACAACTAGTGAGCTAGTGTATCAGACCCTAACCTGACGATAGAGACCCTGGACATACTGGCCTCAACGAAAATTGTATCAGACCCCGACCCCGCGATAGAGACCATGGAGAAACCCTTGACAATAACTTAGACAGAGACCCCAGAAAGACCCTTGATAACAACTTAGCATGTGATGATAGGAGACCCAAGGACCCTCAACAAAATCTTAGTGTGCGACGATAAGAGACCCAAAAATAGAGACCCAACCCTCAATAGCAGTGAGAACCTAGATGAAGTGGACAATAGACATAGTGACCCCAGACAATGTCGTCCAAAGAGGTAAAAATGCTCTCTTGAATATTATTTTCTCTATGAATATTATTATCTCATTGTGAATAATCCCATGGTGATCCTTATTCTCTTCCCCTTTGATGGTTGGGACATAAAACAACATGGAAAACATGAGTGAATGCATCATCTAAGGGTGGGTGAGCTCTTCCCTTATATTTTCTCACGCAGGGAGCCTTCATTTAGTCAGGAGCACCCCTACCATATATGGGAACCAATAAAGTCAATCCCATAAAATATTTGATGAAGGAGGGCCCAAGCTCTATTTTTCTATATATAGATGTGGATCCATTGAGATGAAAAAATCTAGTGGTTCAAGGAACGGGTATTTCATGATGTGTTTAACCCGAAAAACTAAATTAGTTCAAACCATACCTCAACCAAATCAACTATATATTTCCTTAGATTGATTTGGGTATAAAATTTCCCAATCCAAGTTCGAACAAGTGAGTTTCTTTTGTTGATCACATTCCTACATGTGGGGACGGTGGGTGGCTCTATGTTCGATGATGATTTAGGTATTATTCATGAATAAAAATATTATTATTGATGTCATTGGATTTGACCATGTATAAGTGTTGATCTTGCAAAATATTTTAGGAAAACTAGTCAAACAATGAAATTGGAAGTCCCATGGATATATCCTATATAGTAGGGACTAGAAAAGATTGAATATAGTTGAAAAACATAGGCAAGACTCAAAAATTCACCAGTGTTGACACTTTATCTATACAATAAAATGGTCACCATGATTTTTTACAAGTGATCCATTTGAACCTTGAATGTCTCAAGCTTTACCAGTATTGAGCACAAAGGCAATCAATTCGGTAATTCGATTATATTTTCAAGGGTTCAAGTCTATCACCAAAATGAGTGAATTTATTATACAATTTATTGTGGTTCTCTTATATATAGATAGAAAGAACCCTCCTTGAAATTTAAAAATAATTGGTGCAATTCCAAGGCCAAGGTCTAATGTGTTCGCAATCATTTGGATTAAAATATAGCATATATATATAACTACATGATCTTGTTTGTTCTTAACTAAGAGAATGATTCTATATTTTCCTCCTTATTTATTTCTAGTGGGTTCATATGTCTATGTTTGGGTGGGATTAAGATGGAACTATTCACACTTCACTTGTTAATACATTGGGATTCCTCTATAATGTGTTAATGAGCCCAAGGATTTATTGTATGTACTAAAACCAAAAGATGTGTTTGATACTAATCAAGTTGGAATTGTATTACATTGTTCAATATCATTTTTCTTGGATTTAATTCATAAAATGTAGGTATTAGGTGGATCACTAACTATCGTTTCAAAGTCGGGATGGTTGATTTGGAAATATGGACCTAGAGGATATTTTTTTATTATAGTTGTTATTTTGTACTTCCAATGTATTGGAAAGTGCACAATAAAGAGGAGAACCAACACAATTTTTTCCTTTTCTGGATGAAAATGTTACGAGTTCGAATTATGTTGGTTCATCACTAGCTAAATGGGAATTGAGTGTTATCCTTACTTAAGAATGGTTCCTATAGTGAATTGAGAGGTGTGTGTGATCCATAGGAGATTGCAAATTAGAAGGAACTATTGCAAGTGATAAACATAAAGCATCATTTTCTTGAGGATCGAGAAGTCCACAAGAAGAAATAACATTCTAGATTTAGTGTGTTTGAGTTATTGATGTCAATCACTGATCGCTTTTCTTTGTGGAAATTTGATTCACTCATTAAACTAGCAACAAGGATCCAATAAGACCAACTAAATATTGCATGGGTTCCTTTTAATCCTCTCAAGGATGAATTCTTTGAGATTTATAACTTGGATATTGTATTATCATTTGTTAGAATATGTTTATAATTTGTGCCAAACAAATGTTGACTCTCATATTTGAACATGGATCTCATGAATCTATGTATGTAGATAAGTTATTGAACAATTCATATTAGTGTTGTATATCATTTATTGCACAATAAGAATGATTTGAATCATCAACAATAACATATACATGTTATAGATGCAACACACACTGCATGTTTTAACACCTCAAGCTATGGTTTTGTGGTGTTAGTTTAATTCATCCACTCTATTCCTTAGGATACCCTCACAAATGTAGGTATATGGTTGGAAATAAAATTCGCTCAAAATTCATCTTATTCAAATTACAATTAGATATTAACTTAGCCAAACTCCTCTCCTTCCATCCATTCCAAGAATGTGATGGTACTAATATGTAAGAATTCCCAGCATGTATAATGATCCCTTTGACATAATAAATCCCCAACTAAAATAGGGTCTCAACATCTCCATTTCCCACCCATAAAAATGTTACCATCAATTACATCCTAGCTATATTGAATTCAATCTAGATAGCTTGGTAATGTTAGTTATTAATACCACACAATGTCTCTTACAGAGGATCCACTCTCAATTATCACTATAAAAACATATTTATAATTAATATAAATATTCATCTCTTTAATAACAAAAACAACAATTCTTACCTAACTTCATGAAATTACTCTTTTTCCACTAATTGTTTCGAATGGATATTGACCTTGTTTGATGTCATTTCACTCTTACTCTTCAAATTATTATTTAGTTCATAGGGGATATTCCAGGACTAGTATTCCATACTCCATCGAACATATGTTCTAGTAACTATACCTATACATCAAGAGTGATGAAACTAATGTACAATACTACATTCATAGGAACATATATACAACATATTATCGTTTCATAGATACTTACTAATGGCATTCTATGAGAACTAAAGAGAGAAATATAGTTAGCTTTTTTTCTTTCTAGTTTATCAACTTTAAATTAGTCATTCTTGAGGCCCATTGCACTATCCATAACTCTATAATGAAAGTTAATATTTACTATATTATTCTAATTTATTAACTATTAATATGGGTTTATGATATCCTAGCATAACATTAGCTCTTTCCTTAAGCAATGGAACTTCCAGATCATCTCCTTCATTCAAATATCATATTTTTTACACTTAAAGGGAATAGTTTTGTTCAAACTAAGCAAGACTCAAGTCATAAGAGATATGTATGACTTTGTTCTAAGCGTGAAAAATAATATTTTGAAATTTAGCTATGGTTTTCAAACAATTGTTCAGAATGGATATCCACCTCTGGTCATGTCATTTCACTCTTTCTCTTCAAATTTTGATTCAATCCAAGGGAATACGTTAGGGTTAGTATTTCATACTTTGTCAAACATATGTTCTAGTATCTATACATCTACATAAAGAGTAATGAAACTTACATACAAGACTACATGCCATATGAACATATATACAATATATTATTGATCGATAGATATTTATTCATAACATTCAATCAGAACTAAAGAGAGAAATACAATTAACATTTTTTTCTCCAGTTTATCAAAATCAAATTAGGAATATTGAGGTCCCTTGCACTCTCCATACCTATCTGAGGAAAGTTGATGTTTACTATCTTCTTCTAATGTATTAATTTTTAAACTGAGTTTCTCTAGCATCTCCTAGTATCTCATTGGATTTTTCCTTAAGCAGTGGAACTTCTATATCATCTCCTTGATTTTGAGATCGTAGGTTTTACAAATCAAGGGAATACTCCAGTTCAAACTAAGAAATAATTGAGTCATAAGATCTATGTATGAATCTTTTCTATCACTACAAAATGATATTTTGAAATTTAACTATGTTTTTTTTGAGAAATATTATCCCTAAAAACTTTCAATATATCCACTTTGGTGTGCTCAAATCATTAATTTGAATGAACTTGCAACCTTTGATACCATTGAAATATGGGAGTGTATGAGAAATGTATTTGATGCAATATCAATGATAAGATTGAAAATATCATGACATCCACCAAGAGTAGATTTCCATAAATTATAGCAAACGAAATTCCACTTAGAGAAAAGTTCAATAAAATTCCATATGTGCAATTGTCAATATCGAAAACATGAAGTTAGTTATATGATATGTTGAGACCATTATCCTAGTGTATAAGACAAATAATCTACATATGTATTATTGGTTGTGTTGGGTTATGAAAAGGTACAAATACTCCCCTCATTCTCATGATTTAGGATACAATCTTGATTGGTTTTTCTGTTACTTAGGAATAAAATAGATTAGAAAATAATTAAAATGTCTTCCAGAAATATTATTGAGTTGTATTTTATAAATTCTACAATATGGTTGAAATTGTTTGATTTTGTTACATGAATGGGTAAATGTTGCTAAACCCATCATAGCTAAAGAGATTTTGGAGATACGTAAGCTATTAGAGGTTAAAGATATTAGGCGCAAAGTAGTTTCAAGAGAGATTGATTCTCTATTTTGTAAACTTCATAAATAGTAATAGCGATCCTGAGGATCTCTCGATCCTCAAGATAGCTCAATTTACCCATATTTTGTAATATATAAAGGGTAGTGTATCCTAGACGAGATCATCTCAGAATTTTATCCAAGCATTTAGAACTCAGAATTGCTTTGCACAAACAACTTTTGTAAATGTCAGATCAGTTATGGAATTAATAAAGGATTTGAATGTCTTCATCATTTTCACATACTGAGTTTCTAGCACCAGTGATTCTAAGGACCGAGGGCCCAGTTTGAAGGAGTTACTGTCTCAATCTGTAATTGTATCAATTTGATTCTTGTTTTATGGTTTAAATCTCCTTTGCAGTAATTAAGATAAATGTGTGAGTGTGTTAATAATTTCATGTTGTTCGCCTATAAAAGATAGATGCTTCATTGTAAATGTTATCGATTGTTGTTCTAGATTCCATTTTGTTGTATTTTACTTCTTGACAGTTCCTCTCATTTTCACATGCACTGTTCTTTTTCAATAAATTAGCATTTTTTGTCCCTTTTGATTAGTTTAGTAATTGTTGTTCCTTTTCGCTTAAATTAGCATTTATTGTCCCTTTCACTTAGTTTAGTATTTGTTGTTCCTTTCTGATAAATTATCATTTGTTGTTCCTTTCATTCGTCGTTCTTTTCTCAATTTATAATACTTATTTATTTCTTTCCAGCATATTAAATAGTCGTCAATAGATCAATTTATTAAGATTTTCCATAGATTCAATTCATGTTCTTGAGTAGATAAATTTACCAAGTCAATTCAAACTCTTAAGTATGTTATAGATAACATTTCAATCATGTTCAGTAAAATATCAGTTTCAAAAGTTTAATTAATGTGTGAGGAACTTGGTTGTTGATAAACTCAGATTTTCTTTAGCTACGTAATTTTAACCTCTACGAGGTATCTGCATAGACTTTTTTGATATTCTTGAAATAAAAGATGAATCCTCGGGTTGAAAAAAATGATGTTAAACTAAGGTTACTTTTAGGACATCTTTAGAGCCCAACATTTTGGCATCGTTGCTAGGGAGAGTGTCAAAGATAACATAGGTTATGTCTCTGGAGGATGAGGTATTGAAAATGGAAGGTGAGAACCTACGTAGGCAATAAGTAAATTTCTTATGCCAGTGCCTACCCCCAGTTGATATATAGAGATTGTATAGGTGTTTAGAATTTTCTTTGTGTAAAATATGTATGACTAAAAAGAAAGAACCTGAAAAACTAAAAACCCCACCAAAAACTACCAAATCCAAAGGCTTGGTGCTCCCTAGGAGAAACACTTTCATAGACGACATCATCCGAAAAGTTGAATCTCAAGCTTCAGTTGGACCCAAGAGAGGCTCCACTCGAATCCCTTAGGCAACAGTTTCACCAACTAAATCCCATGTTGAGGTTCATAGCAAAACTTGAGGGACTCAACAAAGTTTTCAAAGTACAGATCTTCCACCTCTCGGCCCTTTAGAAGAGGGAAATTCTTGTAATTTGGAGGAAGGATAAGGAGAAACCAGCAGGGTAGCTAAGGAAAATGCATCACCACCACTTGATCCTGAATCTCCTATGAAAGGAGAAGGCATACCTAATATCCCAGATAGAGATAGCATAACCAAATCCCCTAGCGAGTCGAGTAATCAATCAAAAGAGCACCCAGGCCAAGAAATTCATGAATATTATTTGCATATCTTCGACCAAATGGCGCAACAAAATCAACAACGACCCCAGATCTCCACATTGGAATATCTAATAGTTTATCCAGTTGCCAATGCCCCTATGAAAGAAATTCCCCTATAGAATCTGCCAAGCTTTAATGGATTGATTTTAGAAGACCTCGATGCATTCTTATTCGAATTTGATGTCTTATGTAGGGGTTATGACTACACCTATGAGCCCAAAAAACTAAAGTTGTTCCCTTCGAATTTGAAAGGGGCAACTCTGCATTAGTTTATGGGACTAGGAGGCAGAACTATAAACTCATGGGATCAGATGAATCAAGTCGTCTTGACAAAATATCAAGATTATTGTAGAACCAAGGATCTAAAAGATGGAATATTTCAAATGACTACAAAAGAAAATGAGAGGCTAGAATAATATGTTGACAGGTTCCAATACAATCTGCAAAGATCCCCTTATGGTATATTACCAGGTGAACTGATCAAAGCCACTTTGATAAAGGGAATGAAATATGAATGGGTAGAAACATTGAATTTAATGGGGAAGGGTGATATCTATCAAGAAACTTATGATAACATCATTCGGTTGTGCATTAGGTGTTCCTGTGGAAGTACATAGACCAGGTCAGGGATGCAAACTACCCTCAATAGAAATATTAATATTACCAGTGGAGGCGTCACCCGAGAAGAAATCAATAATCTCTTAGAAAATTTCAAAACTTATATTATGAGCACTCTGACTACACAATTGGATGTATGCAGGCAAAATAGAAGAAAACAGAAGAAGAACAGACCTTAGCCATATTTTTCCACAGATGCAAAAAAAAAACATGGTCCAAGGGAATGTTCATTGGATGTGGTTCAAGTGTGTGCTATCTGTGCTAAAGACCATGCAAAAGATTAATTCCCATCGCTACCAGGATTAAAATTTGTCTTCAGAGAAGATGAAGAGAAAACATAACCATTATATTTGATGGCTCAGCGTCACCAATGGTAGGCCCAGCCTCGATGTACACTACAAGATCCTTCTTCTTTCTTTTCTGAACAATATAATCAACAACAAAATTATGGAAACACATGGAAGGGTCAACCATTTTCTAACCCCACTTGGAAGTCCCAACAATATCCAGTTTCAAATCCCACTTGGCCAAACCAACCAGCTGCAAACCCCATTTGGCAGAATCAACCAGCTACAACTTCCACCTGGCCTAACTCACAATACCCTACCTGATCCTAGCAAAACTCAAACAACAACCCCTACCCTTCACAGTGGTCCAACAGGGCTGCCCAAAACCCAAATTGGAACCAGAATTGGTAGCACCCCATGAGAATGACCAATCAACCCATGGGGATGGCCCCTCAAACCCAACCCACTTTGCAAGCTCCTCTCCAACTACCCCAGAAACCTCAATCGCAATTACGACCTCAATTACCAACCCAACCTCACCCAAATACTAATAATAGACTAGCCCATCTCGCCCAGATTATGGAGAATGTGGAAGGGGAAATCAACTCGGTAGGGTGCAATGAACTCTGGTTGAGATTGGGGCACATAATCTCTCCTGAAGAAAGTAACACTTAACATACAACCAGTAATAACACCCTCAACTATGGTCATAATGAAAGAAACATAGTAGGGGGAAAACACAGTCGAACCACAGGATCCTGATAGGGATGTAACGCGTCCTCCCCCATTCCCCAAAATATTGGTGATAGAAAAATCTGTTGTGTATCCCAACTTTGACATTGCAGGGGAACTCAAGAATTTATATGTTAAAATCCCACTCCTACAGGCTCTGCAAGACATCTCGATTTATTCAAAGAAAATCAAGGAATTATGTGGAAGGAAGCCTGTTAGGAAGGTCAAAAAGTCATCATCAACTATTTATGTGGTAGGAGCCTTATCTGATCTCATTTTTCGGAGACAAGAAATATGCAGACCCAGGGAAATCCATAGTAACAGTTTAGATCCAGGGTTGTTATTTTCCAAATACACCAGTAGATTTGGGGGCATCCATAAACATCCTAACCATGGAAAGATGCAACACCCTGGGTTTCGACTCCTTCGAACCTACCCCAATTATGTTACAATTGGTTGATCAATGAGTGGTTAAAACGGTTGGTACTTTACACGATATAGCAGTTTCAGTCGACTCTTGCAAATATCCAGTAGATTTACTCATCATCAACCCAAGAAGTGGGATCGAAGGGCATCCATTAATACTGGGAAGACCATGGCTTGCAACATAAGATGCATACATAGGATGTCGTATAGGAAATATTACAATTTATAGAGGATGTGTTACGAAGAACCTCATCCTATATCCTCCAGCCAAGCCAAGCCTGACTATCATACATCTATAGCTGTCACCACCAAGATATCCAAAAAACGATCTGCGATCCCCTCTCACGCTGGAAGAAGCTCTCAGACTCAAGAACCAATTAGAGGATGACCTAGTTAGTGGTTTCATCAACAACCTAGCCATTATAAACATGCCAAATGCTCAAAGTTGTTCTAGATTGCGAATCATAGGGAGACTCGCTGGAAGATTTGATGGAACAAAAAATCCTGACTACTATTGTTCATAAAAAAATATGAGTTGAGATTTCACCAGGGAAGTCTCTGAATGTCAACATCAATTTAGATGAGCAACAACAAAAAAAACTGATTCATATCCTTTCTAAATATCAGCAAGCTTTTGCCTGAGATTATTCTGACATGAAAGGTATTGATCCACAACTCTTCACACACCATATTTATATTGAGAAAGACACCTTAGCAGGAAATAAAATATTTTCTTTCCTAGATGATTTTAGTGGCTATAATCAGATCCAGATTGCCCCAGAATATCAAGATAAAACTACATTTAGATGCCCCTGGGGTACCTTTTCATACAGAGTATTTCTCTTTGGATTATGTAATGCCCCAACCACATTTCAAAGGTACATTCTAAGCATATTTTATGATATGATTAGAGAAGGAATTGAAGTTTATATGGATGATTTCACTCCTTATAGCGATGAGTTTGATCAAGCTCTAGACAATCTGAAGAAGGTACTCGAACGATGCATTACTACCAGGTTATGTTTAAATCATGAAAAATGTCATATGATGATGACTGGAGGTGTGGTACTAGGACATTATATTTTTGTAGATGGAATCAGGGTAGACACAACAAAAATAGAGGTAATCCTTAATCTACCTACACCACGTACACAAATTGAGGTATGTAGTTTCCTTGGCGCTTCAAGATACTATCGCAAATTTATGGAAAATTTTGCAAGAACTACTGCACCTTTACATTCTTTGATTGGTAATGTTGAATTTCAGTGGACTGAAAAGTGTTATGTGGTATTTGCAGGACTCAAAAGGCTCATTTTAACAACACCGGTGGTTAGAGAACTAAATTGGAAAATACCATTTCACACCTCCAAAGATGCATCGGATATCGCCATAGGCGTTGTACTTGGACAGGAAGAAGACAAGAAACCCTATGTTATTTATTTTATCAGCAAGAATATCACTCCTGATGAATCTAATTATACAGTAACAGAAAAATGATTTTTAGCTGTTATACATGCCATCAATAAATTTCGTCATTATATAACAGACTATCCAGTTATTTTGTATATTGATCATTTTGCCATTAAATATCTAGCTAATAAACCTATTACTAATGGACAGGTCACTCAGTGGTTACTTTTATTGTAGGAATTTGACATTACCATCAAAGACCGACCCGAGAGAGAAAATATTTTTGTAGACTTCCTATCCCGCATACGCAAAACATATGATTCCTTGACGGTTGAAGACCAATTTTCGGATGAGCATCTGTTTGTTGTCACTACTAATCCAACTTAGTATGCTGATGTGGAAAATTATCTGGTAGCTAGGAAACTACCAGCACATCTGTCATCAAGAGAAATGAAAATGATTGTCCAGCGTAGTGCACGATTCACCTATATTGATGGATATCTTTTCCACATAGGGGTTGATATCCAGGTCCATAGATGTGTCCAAGATGACGAAATCTACGACATACTGAAGGCATGACATTACGAGCCTTGTGGCAGGCATTTTGTAGATCACAAGACTGGACATCAGATTTTACACATGGGCTATTATTGGCCCTCGATATTTAGAGATGCAAAGGAATATGTTCAAACATGCAATAGTTGTCAACGGATGGGTAAACCAGGCCAGGCTGATGAAATTCCCCTAAAATCACAAGTAGTCGCAGAACCATTCAAGAGGTGAGAATTAGACTTCGTTGGCCCCTTCAATCCAAAGTCAAATCAGAAGGCCTATATTATAGTTGCAATAGACTACATGACCAAATGGGTAGAGGTAGAAGCCTTACCAAACGCAACAGAGGAAGTAGTCATTAAATTTATTTTCAAATCATTTGTACGCTATGGACTACCTAGGGAAGTAATCAGTGATGGGGGCTCAAAATTTAAAGCTCATAGAATCACAACCACCCTGAACAATTATCATATTAAACACATAGTTACTTCTCCATACCACCCACAGTAAAACAGACAAGTAGAAAGCACCAATAAAGTCTTGGAGGCAATTTTGACAAAAACCGTCTTGACAAACTGACCGAATTGGGCAACTGAGCTTCCAAATTCCCTATGGGATTATAGCACAACATGGCATAACACCACTGGATAATCTCCTTATCACTTAGTCTATGGTAAAGAACCTATTTTTCCAATCGCGTTTGAGATTAAAACTCTAAGGATGGCCCGAGAAATTAGACTTGATCTTAAAGAGGCACATAAACAACGCCTACAACAAATCAACGAGTTGGTTGAAGCACACATGTCCGCCTTCGAGTTCACAGTTGTTATTCAACAAAAATGAGCGAATTGGCACACAAAAAATATCAAGAAGAAATCATTCCAGAAAGGTGATTGGGCACTTCTCTATGATTCCATATTTCATGACTTTCCTGGAAAATTAAAGACTAGGTGGCTGGGACCATATGAAATTAATGAAGTTCCTGATAATGGGACTATCTCTTTAATTACCATCGATGGGTCTATATCTCCCTTTCTGGTAAATGGACACTGGGTACGACTCTACCATCAGTCGCATTAAAAAGAATCCTTCTGTCAAGAAGTCAGTAAGGACCCTACTATTCAAATTTTGGCTGGTTGGGAAGGTAACCCAGCAACCTCAACTCCATAAATGATGATTTTTTGACATTGTATATATTGTATATAGCTTTCTATATATATTTAATTGAGTTTTTAGTTTTTTTTTAGCTACTTGAGAGAATATGAACAAGAAAATATTACTATAATGAATATAATTAACACTCTTTTATGTTCTTTGCTCCTGTCTCACTTTTCTCAGTAAATATAAACCCTATTTTTCTTCAAGAAAATGAACATGATTATGGACCATCCAATTTGTCGATTATTGCATAAAATTACCCATAGAAATTGAATGAATTTAGTTGATGACTAATCAACTATAGATTCACTAAAACAAAAATGTATGTGGGATTGTTTATCAGATGGGTAAAAATTTGAACATCATTGTTGTTGTTCATTTAAAACCGAAATGATTTTCATTCCTTTGAAAAGAACAAGTGGTGTTCCCTTCGTAAGTAATATCATCCATCCAAAATAATGATTGTTGTTCCTTCTGTCACACTTTTGTTCTCTTATAATGATCGTTGTTCCTTTTTCAATCGTGTTGTCCATTCAAAAGGAACAATTGTTGTTCCTTTCACGATTCTTTCTTATTATTGTTCCTCTCTTAAAAACATGCCATTGTTATGTCAGTCACTCGTTTGGATATGACCTTCACTAATTCCTTTTCATCAGCACTAGTTCTAATTTGTCATTTGGTGTGGATCATTTAACATACCTTAGTAAACTATTTTTGGATCAATCTCTTTGAATCATCTTAAAAATTGTTCACAATTCATTAACCACCATAATTCAATTATTCCCCCTATATATCTACATATACTTGAATGATAATCGCTTTCATATCATAATAAGGAATTTTAAATACATTCTTACTTTACATTCTTACTTTGCATTCTTACACTTCTTACACCATCCCTCACTCTTAAGGAGTAGATGGGCCTCCCTTGATAGAGCTTAAAAAAAAAAAAAAATTCAAGATCAAAATCAAAATAAAGTTTTTCATCAAAGTAATAAACTCCTTCCATAAGGAATAGGGGGTCCCATCACGAGCCAACCTACCATGATTATTAAATAATAACATAGGTGACATTCCCACTATGGCTACCACACCAGGGCAATGGCCTTTGGAATTTTTTTTGTCAAAGGACAAGAGGCCTCATCACGAGCCGATTTGTTCACTAAGGTTACAATCTAGTGACTAACATTATCATCATCTGGCCACCAAACCAGGATAATGGTATTCTTGGAAAAATACAATTCAAACTATTTATTAAGGATACAGGATCATCTATGGGTTAAAAGGAAACCCTGTCGATGCTATGGACGCCTGCTTGTAGTAGTGGCTCTTCCTGTGGTATCGAAGTTTACCTTACATATGCCAAGTTTTAGTGTGTTCTTCGATTTCCTTTTCTAAAATAATGAGGCTATCATTACGGATGTATCCAATAAAAAGGGAAAGTAATAACATTATGATATGTGGAAAATTGTAAACATGTGAACAAATTTAAAATCTTTCAAAATCTTTTTTCCTCAAAGGGTTTCTAACTTAGGTATGAAAATTTGAATTTCCCACAAAAAGTGATGATTATCATAAATACCATTAAAGTTATTTTTGACAAATTATTAATCATTGTTTTTTCCAGCGGCGGTGATGACATAACAATCACACCTCGTGGGAACTCCCCGCCATTATTACACTCCTACATGTGACAGTTGAGGTCGAAATTTCCATTTATGAGGGGCATATGCTCAACATGTTTACCGATAGATTTCAAAAAGTGCAGTAAATATGAATTTTTTTTCATTTTTACATATACACAATCTTGTTCTATATTTGTCATTTCTGTTGTTTGAAAAACTAGTTGAGTTAAGCTACAACAAGGAGCGTTAGTCATCCTGTTTATAGAAATATGGGAGGATGAAGTGTGCAACAGGAACCAACATTACTATAAGTAACTAAGCATGCAAGAGAAATCCTACATCGTCTGGGGTGGATGGAGTACTCCAATCGGTTGCAAGGATATGATAAGACATCACAGTCGAATTCTTCCATAACTTGCAGGGAGAAACCTCCATGGTTCGAGATATACGAATTCCAGTCACTCAGGAAAACGTAGAAGAGGTTACAAGCCTTCCTAACATAGACATACAATGGACTGGAAGATATACAACACTTAAAGAAGTTGTAGAATACTTCGTAGACCCTGGAGAGGAATTATATAAAAAGGGAAAGTGACTTAACCCCAACACGCTTAGTGAACCCTAGAAAGAACCGACAGGTGTCATACAGAGGTATATCACCTGCGATGGAAGGTATGATGTGATCCATCCACGCCACCTCAAACTACTAGCAGCACTCAAACAATGGTTAGTGATCAATTTACCTTTTTTTTTAAATGCTATGTTACATGAGGTCGCCATAAGAACACAGAAGGAAAAATATCATGTTACCATCATTATCCACCATGGATTGGTAAAAATGATTAAATAATGCCTCGAGTGAAACCCAAATAACCTGGGATGATCTTATTAAGGCCAATAGACCTCTATAATTACAAGAACCTTAGTTACATCATGAAGACCCAACCCAAGGAATTGAAGTAGCACAAGAAAGGGAAGCCACTTCCCAAATGGAAGTTCCACCTCCTCAATCTGAAGTCGAGGCACACCCCATCCAATTAGTAGAGACTCAGACTTCACAAATAGAGGCATCAACGAGAAAAATAAAAAGAGAATTTGTTTCTCCTAAAATCCCCATTGAGAGGAGAAGAAGAAGCACATGGACAAAAAAGCCTGAAGAAATCTAGGAAACAACAGAACAACCAGAAATCCAGGAAATGACAGAACAACCTGAATAAATCCAGGATATAATGCAAACATAGCATCCCTTACAGGAAGATGATTAGGATTTTGAACAGATGGACCAAAACCCACACGGAAATAGTCAGGAAGATACCTAGCCATTACTGAGACACCTCACTAACAGTTCCTGAAAATATATGAGGTAGAGATAGCCCAGGTTCTAGGGAGTCTAAGGACCTCAATTGACAAAGACACAAGAAGGCTACAAGAATACCAAGTGCCACCTTCTTCTTCAAAAAATGTTGAAGACTTCCCTGACATTGAGATTCCATTACCAGAGGATACAACCTAAGAAGAACCTCATAGTGAGGTAAATATCCCGATAGTGCAAGAAAACGAAACAAAAGAATAACTATTGACTGATCAGGGTAAGGAAAACCCTGACAGTCCACAAAACCAGAAATCAAGAAAAAGCCATAGAAGAATTAGAAGGCTAAAATAGGAGAACAAGTTGTTAAAAATAAGGGTTAAAATGATTAAAGTGTTAAAGAAGAAAGTTGACAAGCTTAATGAAATTATCAAAGAACTAATAAAACAACTAGAGAAAGCCGACAAGGCCCATGAAAGAAAGATGACCAAGAGACATAGAGCATAGGGAAGGAATCCTCTTTCTAGGAGGGTAGTCCAAACAAGTTTTGTAGGAAAATAGACAGAACTGCATATTCTTGAAGAGACATCAAAAGTGGAACTTTGGACTGTGATTACAACAACAAAAAGGGTAGTTGTTCAAAATGAAGAGCAAATTTATTTGGAAGCATATGAAACAGAGGCTCAACCGAAAATTCTAGGGGGAGTAGTTGCTCAACTTGAGGAAGTGATTCCCACTCCTCCAGAGACTATAGATGCAGAAAATCAGACAGTAGTCCCAATAATGAAAGAAGCAGGTTGTCATACTGAAGAGACATCTCAGTTTCAGGATCAAAGTGTCATCATTCATAGACTATAAGAAGAGATGGTACAAGCCCAACAAGCCTTGACTCAAACCAGAGATGAAATGGTGACCATGGAGGAGAGCCAAAGAGTTGTTAAACAACTTAAAACCATGTTGGCAATGAAAAATGAAACTTATGCTGAACTAACTAAGGCTCAAGGGAAGAAAGATAAAATACAAGGCCAATTGGAAAAATCTTTGGAGCAAATCAAAAAGATTTGTGATGTCTACACTGATGCAATATATTATAGAGCTCCTTCTACCAATTATACTTTGTTTTTATTAGAACACTACCTGTTGGTGAGGGTGAAATATATTCGAGAAGGTAAACTGATTAAATTCACCACTATCTTTGAATTTCTGTCATGTTTTAGAGAGCAGGAAGATAAAGGACAATATTTTCTGTGTGAATTATACTTCCATAAATGCATTTTGGAAGACAATAGTAGAGATAACCCTGGTCCTTTTATTGGAGATATACAATTTCAAGAATTTCTATCCTTCACCAAAAATCAAGTCAGGTGGGCTAAAGCCCAAAAAACTTTGATGAAGAGAGAAACTAGGTTAGATCTATGGGTCAGAGGAGAACCACCAAAATCTTTTCCATCCATCATGCGACATAGGAAATTCATGAAAAGGGAAGGGATTGAAGACTCTTTAGGTCCTAGTCACCAACAATTCATATGATCAGGCATGATATATTTTAGGTAACTCAAAGAAGAATCTCGTTTTGGCTCCAAGTTAATGTGGGATTCCTCTCTAGATGAAGTAAATATCAGGGAACCCTTTGGGTTCATGAATTTTTTTACAGTCACCTTTAGAACAAAAAGGTATGTCAGTTTGATCCAAGAAGAAGGACATTCCTGGATTGGGTGCAGATATAATCCTACTATTATATGGTTTCCTCTAGATGATTACCAAAGAGATTATCAAATTAATAAGAAGAGGGAAGACACTACTTTTGAAGAACACAAACGTAAGAATGGGTTCAGGGCACCTGGTGAACCTACTTTTCCTCCTTACAACATCACTTCTTTACATGTAAAATATTAGCTTGCATGAGGACACGCAAGAAGGTAAGATGGGGGGTAATGTTGGGTTATGAAAAGGTACAAATATTCCCCTCATTCTCATGATTTAGGATACAATCTCGATTGGTTTTTCTGTTACTTAGGAATAAAATAGAATAGAAAATGATTAAAATGTCTTCCAGAAATATTGTTGAGTTGTATTTTATAAATTTTGAAATATGGTTGGAATTGTTTGATTTTGTTACATGAATGGGTAAATATTCCTAAACCTATGATAGTTAAAGATATTTTGGAGATACATAAGCTATTGGAGGTTAAATATATTAGGCACAAAGAAGTTTCAAGAGAGATTAATTCTCTATTTTGTAAACTTCATAAATAGTAATAGTGATCCTGAGGATCTCTCGATCCTCAGGATAGCTCAATTTACCCATATTTTGTAATAAATACTGGGTAGTGGATCCTGAATGGGATCATCTCAGAATTTTATCCAAGCATTTAGAACTCATAATTTCTCTGCACAAAAAGATTTTGTAAATGTCGGATCAGTTATGGAATTAATAAAGGCTTTGAACGTTTTCATTATTTTCGCATACTGAGTTTCTAGCAATAGTAATTCTGAGGAATGAGGGCCGAGTATGAAGGATTTATTGTCTCAATCATTAATTGTAACAATTTGATTCGTGTTTTATGGTTTAAATCTCCTTTGCGGTAACTAAAATAAATGTGTGAGTGTGTTAATACTTTCATGTTGTTCACTTGTAAAATATAGATGCTTTATTGTAAATGTTATAGATTTTTGTTATAGATTCCATTTTGTTGTACTTTATTGCTTGACAGTTCCTCTCATTTTCACACGCGTTGTCTTTTTTCACTTAAATTAGCGTTTGTTGTCCCTTTCGCTTAATTTAGTAATTGTTGTTCCTTTTTGGTTATATTAGCATTTTCTTTCCCTTTCGCTTAGTTTAGTATTTGTTGTTTTGTTCCGCTAAATTAGCATTTTTTTTCCTTTTATTTGTTATTATTTTCTCAATTTATAGTACTCAGTTATTTCTTTCCAGTAGATTAGATAGTCGTCAATAGATTTGTTTATTAATATTTTCCATAGATTCGATTCCTATTCTTGAGTAGCTCAATTTAGCAATTCAATTCATGCTCTTAAGTATGTTATAAATCATATTTCAATCCTGTTCAGTAAAATCTTAGTTTTAGAAGTTTAATGAATGTGCGAGGAACTTGATTTTTGATAAACTCATATTTGTTTTAACTATGCGATTTTAACCTCTACGAGCTATCTACATAGACTTTGCTGATTTTATTGAAATAAAACACAAATCCTCCGGTTGATAAATTAATGTTAAACTAAGGTTGTTTTTAGGACATCTTTAGAGCCCAACAAGTTGTACATTCCCAAAGTTTATTATGGGAATATTTTTTCGTGGATTTATAATTATATATGTGTGTGTGTGTGTAGGTGGTTGTTTGTTGATGATTTTGCAATTTTGAAAATAAGTAACAAACAAGAAAAAGATTGTTAATGAATCAACAGATTTTGGGTTAAAAACATTTACACTAAACCAAACTATTATTCTGTGCATCACATAATATTTTGGCTAAATAAAATTACATAAACGCAATCATTTTTATTCAAATTTTTTCCCACAGATTTCAATTGCATGGTTTAATACTTCAAAACATCAAGGGTTGTTTGTCAATCACGAGCTTCAAAACGTTTGTGTGAAAGATGTTGTTTCCCTTCTCTACGGTAATGATGAGACTGAATCACCATTTTGAGACTGTGGTTTTGATAAACCATTATATTCACCATTTTGATGCGGAATAGAATGTAATTTCATCTTCATTTGTTAATTATAGACATCATGTAATGATTTCCTAATGGTATTATGTACATGCCTACATCATAGCGTTAATTCACCAGATCCCATTAGAACTTTGTAGTTAAGTGCTCTCATGATAGAGTAGTATTAGGATGGGTGACCTCTCAGAAAGTCCTAGTGTTTTACATGCCTATGGAATTTTATAAACTTGGTCCAATTTATCCCACAAAAATCATGGGAATTGTTTTCATCTCACTCTCTCACATATAATTGACGTGAAGGAGGCCCTTTAAGAATTCAATGGAGTGTGATGTAAATATTGTTGTGAATAAAGTGTATCTAAAATCTCTTTCTTCTCAGATATAAGCTACCCGATTCTGCCAATTTTTGTTCTACAATGTTTTTCTCTCTCTTTTTCATTAATAGAAGTTGGGTTTCACAATATTTTTGTGTTCTCTTCCTTATCTCTATGTATTTCCTTATTATACATTGGTTATATTTTTTTTTTCATGTCGTTCTCAAAATAATCTAGATCAGTGGTATCAAAGTAGGCTGCTCCTTATCGTTTCTTATAGCAAGTCCCCGACGAGGTCGAGGTATAGAGAGTTGGGTCTCAATATAATTTCACTTGAGGAATATTTCTATTGCCAGCCCAAGAGACCTCCCATTGTGGAATAAAATAGAGATGACAAAGTAGGAGATTGTTTCAAGACATTTCTTGAGGAATCCCTCGTGTGAAAGAGGAATTAAATGATGGGAAAAATTGATCGTATCCTTTGAAGACTAGCGATGGAAACAACTGAGGCATATTCGAAAAGAATCCATTTCACAAGTGTGACACCCTTCAAGGAACAATTCAATTTTTATATCCCCTTATTTGAAGGCCATTCAGATGAAGATTCTCTAGAAAATTAGTTGAATCTGCTAGAAGGTTATTACTCTATCCAAAATATTTTAGATAGTGAGAATATCAACTTCACACTCCTTAAAAACCTTCCCCATGTAACATCATTATTACTCTAGGGTGTTAGCTATACAAGATACCAGAGGTAGTACTGACTATTGTCCCACCAAAGCAATGCCTCAAAGTAATCTCTCATACTTCAAAGTTTATCCTCTTCACAATTTTATCAAAATATGAGCAAAAGGACACTACAACCACTACATCCTCAACCCAAGACATTTCTATCCAGCAAAAGAATATCGACAAGATTGTAAAAGAGTACCAATATGTTCTTGCTACACCTAAGGGGGTTCCTTTACAATACCCAGACAATAAAGGTTATAAAAGAACCATTCATAATCTTCATGTTATATATTCACCAATAGATTCCTCCCACACTCAGGTAGATCATGCAGCTAGATTGGTTGAACAAATCCAAACCCTCCAACAACAAGTTCATGACAACCTTCAAAAAGCTAAGCATGACAACTTCTTCAGAAAGGAAAGCAGTGGAACAAGATTCGAATTTAGTAGAAGTCTCCCCATCTCCCATGGGAACTTGATGCAATGGGGACCATTTCTTCATAATGGGGGAGGAATTATCCATATGGATCTCGGTGGCCATCAATCTTTTCTAATGAATCACCATTTTCAGCATGTGGTTTTGATAAACCATTATAATCACCCTTTTGATGGGGAATGGAATGTAATGTCATATTCATTTGTTAAATACAAAAATCATGTAATGATTTCATATTGGTATCATGTACATTCCTACATCATAGCATCAATGCACCGTATCCCTTTAGAAATTTGCAGTTAAGCATGCTCAGGCTAGAGTACTACTGGGATGGGTGACCACCCGGGAAGTCATAGTGTTTTAAATCCCTATGGAATTCCATAAACTTGGTCCAATTTATCCCACATGCATCATGGGAATTAGTCTCCTTGATATAGAAAGATTTGCCTCACCCTATGCAAATTTTCTTAGAAGGCCTTTTTCCATTTCCCTATGTAGACTTCAAGTCCCTTTTTGCAGTTCCCAGAGCTAAAAATAATATTTTTCCACATATATGTGCCCTTACAACTATACAGCATGCCTATATGAAGGTTGCTCAATTACAACCCACGTACATCAAGATTTGTGCCCAAATTAAAAAAATGGTGTCGAGTTTCCATGTCATGTCATGAGATCCATGATCCTTAACCTTCCATATACTATAAATGTTCTGAATCGACCCATGAGTTCCATGTGAAGGATATAAATGGGCCATATCCAAGCTATGGAAAAGAGAAAAAGGATTCAACTTTGAGAGAAAAGTTACTTTGGAGAAATTATTCACTTCATATTGAGTCTTCATCCCTTTAAGTCTGAACACATTGTTCAACCCCCAAGATCTTCCCTACTTGATTGAGAACCTCATTGCCTCTCTTATATGATCTTTCCTTTGGTGGAGGATAGAAGTGGTGGAGGCCCAGCTGGAAGGGACTTAGTTTCTCGGTTTTGAACCATGCCAACATGAAAGATTGTAATTCATTCACTTTTTATAATTACATTTTAATAGAGATACTCTTTTCTCATCTAATTAATGCCTTGCAAATATTTGAATTTTGATGCAGGAGCATCGCCAACAACAAGTGAGCGTGGGGCAAGTGCCAACACATTTTGGCACATGATGAATTGTTTGAAATGTTTTGACGTTGGATGTGCCAAAATTAAATGAGATAATTAAGGAAGGGCGTACTTGTAGATTGTAATCAGACCTTGAGCGTCTCGCTCTCGTCTGAAGGACTAAGAGGCATTTATGCTAGTAAATGTAAGTAGGTAGCTTTGAATTCCTAGATTAGACAGTTTTAGGAGCTGAGGGGAAAACGGATATAGACACCCTCACTTGTATCATTGTAACATTAACAAGATTAGCAGCATGATCAAGAGATCTAGGAGAGCAAAAGCATAGAGTTGTGTCAAAAAAAAAAAAAAACCATTTACAAAAGTTCTGGATTAATACAAAGATCTTTAGTTCAGACTCATGGTGTTCAATTGCTTTTTGTGTTTGTACATGTTAATTTATATATGCTTGTTTACTCTTCCTTTTATGCATTTTCTTTGATGTGTGAATGTGTAATTTCATGTTGAATGTCTGAAATCTGAAGAGAGGGAGAGTAAGGAATGAGTTTCAATTGTTTCTCTGTCTAAGCAAGAGTTTTCCTACAAGGAGTGCAGTGAAATTGTCTACAAGGAGTGTGTTGACAGAAGTCAGAGTTCATCTCTGAAAGCTCAGAAGGGATAGCATTGTTCTCATTCTCGCAGAAGTGCAAGTTAATAATAGGAGTCGTGCAAGGAGACCGTAGGCTGAGATAAGTCTCAGTGTTTGTAACTTGAGGAACTTGTTGAAACGATTTCTATCGCAGGGAGTGCGCAGAGTCAAAGAGGTTCAAATACTTGGTGTATTTGAAGAAGTGTGGCAAGGAGTGCGCGCAGTAATTGTCCCCAAGGGACTCGAGGATTTTTTCAACAAAGTTTAGGAGGGATAGGATCTTCGAAGTTGACGAAGAGAAACTCGAAAGGAATTAGTGCCTTAAGTGTTGAAAGGAGGCATAGCGAAGTTGCTTTGCAGGAGGACAAGTTCCGTAAGAGGATACTGTGTTCACTTCGCAGAAATCGTCAAGGAGGAATTTGACGATCGAAATTCTCTGTGGAGAATTCACGAAGTTTTGAGAGCCATCAGATCTTGTAGAGGAGCAAGAAAGTTACGGTGAGTGTTTTTCTAAGTGCAAGCTCAGGAGGAATCGGGCCATAGGATCCAAGCCAACAATGCTCATTGGATCACTAATGTAATTGCATTTCATGGATTCACAAGTTGAAGGTTTAAAACCTTTGTATCAAGATTCAAGAGGTCGCGAAAGGTGAAGTCGTGAGAGAATTGTAGTCATCCATTGGAAGAGGACAGGTGGAAGAGATCTAGGGATCTCGCGAACTCAGAGGTTCACAGGGTGAGAGCCCAAGAATTGGGTGCTCCAAGTTGCGAGTGGTGAAATCGCAAGGAGCGAGGATATTCATTGGATCCAGAGAATGGGAGGATAGTTGGATCATGAACCCCATCACATTTTGTGCATTTGGGGGTTTGAAGGTCCAAAGGAGTTATTTTCGACATCAGAAGTTGTGAAGTGCCAAAAATCTAAGGCACGAAGGAAACACGTGGAAGAACCACAAAGTGGGCCTGGGAAATAGACCGATGGACACACATCACATACTGGAAGGATTCAACACCCCGTTGACCTCTCGTGTCTCAAGGTTTCGGGAGATAAGGGAGCGATAGTTCATCCCTTCAACTCGTGAAGTGGTGATTTGCGAAAGGCGCTGGCATTTAAGCCTAGCTGGTGGTCACACACAGAGGGTGCTAACAGAGAAGGAGCCTTAACCATTTCGCAATCTCGAGTATCGTGGATTCGAGAAGGAAGAGTCAGGAGTCACGACTCATGAACTCACAAGTTGCTAGTTGTGAAAAAGGACCAGTGGATCGTTTTGAAAAGAGATTCCAGCAGGGAGTTCGAAAGAGTCGATCTGGCTCAAAGGGGTTAAAGAACGATCCTGTGAGCGGATCTCGACCCGAAGGCCGATAGGTCTACGTCAGTTGTGGTATCAGAGATCAGAAATATTTCTTTTCTTTCTGTAGCAGGGAAAAGGAATCTCATCTATGCCGCCAATAAGAAGAGATATACAAACACTCGATCCGCCAGAGGAAAGGGAAATGCTAAGAGGAAGGGGTAGGCAGGTGCCAAATCCAACCATGGAAAGAAAGATGTGTGACATACGTGCTAGAATTGTGGACATGGAGAGAACACAGAGGTGCACAATCGGTGTTGGAGATGCTAGTGAATCTGAAAGTGAAGATGAAGTTGGACATGAAAGAGAAGAGGTCACAATAGAAGATGCAACAAATGAACACCTGATTAGGGTTGTTGCAAGAATGGGTGCTAAGCCAAAAATGGATATTCCAGTATATGAGGGAAACCTGGATGTTGAAGATCTTCTAGACTGGATTAGATCTTTGGACAGATATTTTGACTATGAAGATGTCGAGGAGGAAAAAAGGGTCAAACATGCTATCACAAGATTGAAAGGACATGCAACATTGTGGTGGGATGAGCTACAAGTTGACAGACACTGCAAAGGCAAGCAGAATATCAAGAGTTGGGATAGGATGATTGTGAATATGAAAGCGAAATTCATTCCCAGGGATTACTAGATTACTCTGTTTCATAGAATGCAAAATTTGAGACATAAATTGATGATAGTGAAGGAATATACTGAAGAATTCTACAGGCTGAACATCAGAGCAGGTCATCACAAAAGTGATGATGAAAAAGTTGTTAGGTACATGAATGGTATGAGATACGACATTCAGGATGAGATGATCATGATGACCATCCGAACGGTGGAAGATGTTTATCAGATGGCTCTAAAGGATGAAGAGAAGCTGTGCCGAAAACAAGGTCAAAGAGGCCGAGGAAGAAGTCAGCCTAGAGGCAAATCAGTTGGCCAGAATAAAAATCAGAAACCCAGGGAAGAGTGGAAGAAACCTCAAACTCAAACTGAGAGAGGTGGAAGCTCATAGAGAGGGCAAGATACCAAACAGAGAGGTCAGTATGCTGATGGAAACATTTTTCCTCGTACCAGAGGTAGAGGAAGAGGAAGAGGTGGAGTGGTGAAATGCTTCACATGTGGAAAGAATGGGCATAAATCTTATGAATTTCCACATAAAAACAAAGAAGGTGGTGAAAATCACATTGTTGAAGCACAGAGGTGGAATTTTGAGGTAGAGGATGTTGAAGGTGGAAGATCGTTGATCATGCAAAAAGTTTGCTTAACGCCAGAGAAAGAGGCAGAGAGTTTGGTCCAAAGGAATAGTCTTTTTCGGACTACTTGCAAAACCAAAGATAGGGTATGCAAAGTCATTGTGGACAGTGGTAGCACAGATAATGTTGTTTCTACAGAGATGGTAGAGAAGCTGGAGTTGGAGACTATTGAACATCCAAGCCCATACAGAGTTTCGTGGCTACAAAAAGGACATCAAGTAAATGTCACTAAACAATGTTTAGTTGAGTTTAAAATAGGTGGGTATAAAGATGAAATACTATGTGATGTTATTCCCATGGATGTTTGTCATCTATTGTTGGGTAGACTATGGCAATATGACAAAAATGTGATTCATGATGGGAGGAAGAACACATACACCCTAGAGAATATTGGGAGAACTCACATGTTTCTTCCAATCAAAGATAAAAGGGTGAAACCTAAAGTAAGCAACATTGTACTTCTCATGAGTGGGAAGGAACTTCTTACAGAGGTTAAGAAGAAGGAGGAACTACAATTCATTGTGGTCATGAAGCCTAAGATTGTTTTAACCTGTACAAGGGTATATGATTTACCGGAAGAGGTTCAAAAACTGTTGGAAGAGTTTCTTGACATAGTAGTGGACGAACTACCTCGTTCGTTGCCACCGATCAGAAGTGTGTGTCATCACATTGATATCATACCTAGAGCTAGTTTACCAAACAAAGAAACGTACATATTGATGCCACAAGAGAATGAAGAAGTCAAAAGACAGGTCTAGGATTTGATGGACAAAGGGTTGGTTAGAGAAAGATTGAGTCCATGTGTTGTTCCAACAGTGCTCAGTTCAAAGAAAAATGGAGGCTGGAGGATGTGTATTGACTCGAGGGAAATCAACAAGATAACCATTAGGAATAGATTTCCATTGCCAAGGATGGATGATCTGATGGATTGCTTGAGTGGAGCCAAAAAAAATTTCAAGATTGATTTGAAAAGTGGATATCACCAAATTCGTATGAGAGAAGGTTATGAATGGAAGACAGCCTTCAAGACTAATGAGGGGTTGTATGAATGGCTTGTTATGCCATTTTTCTTAATGAACACGCCAAGTACCTTCATGAGGTTGATGAACGAAGTCCTGAAGGAGTTCATCGGAAAATTTGTCATTGTGTATCTTGATGACATACTGATTTTCAATAAAATAGAGGCAGAGCATCTGACACATTTGGATACAGTGATGCAGAGGCTACATCGAGAGAAGTTGTTGATAAACATGAATAAATCCTCATTCATGAAGACAGAGCTCATTTATTTGGGTTTTTTTTTTTCTACAGATAAGTTGAGGATGGATCCAGATAAGGTGGAGGTAATTAAGAATTGGCCATCACCGAAGAGTATATTTGAGATGAGAAGTTTTCATGGATTGGCTAGTTTCTACCGGAAGTTCATCAAGAATTTCAGTGGAATTAGTGCACTGATGATAGACACAGTGAAGAAGAGACACAAGTATTTTCACTGGATAGAAGAGGCTGAGAAAAGCTTCAATTTGTTGAAGACAAAAATCACAGAACAACCAATTTTGGTGTTGCCAGATTTTAAAAAGACATTTCAAGTAAAATGTGATGCAAGTGGATTTGCAATAGGGGTAGTCCTGAGCCAATAAGATAGGCCGATAGCATACTTCAGTGAGAAGTTGAATGAAGAAAAAGTGAAATACTCCACGTATGATAAGGAGTTCTATGCTATTATTCAGGCATTGAAGAAATGGAGACACTACTTAATTCCTAAGGAATTTGTCTTATACAGTGACAATCATGATTTGCAATTTGTGACTCAACAGGAGAAGTTGAATCAAAGACATGTTAAATGGGTTGAATACATGCAGAACTTTACTTTTGTAATTAAACATATTTCTGGAACTGCTAACAAAGTTGTTGATGCTTTGAGCAGGAAATGTTTGTTGTTGCAGGAGTTCAGAGTCAAAAAACTGGGTTTTGATGATCTCACGGACATGTACAAAGATGATCCAGATTTTAAGGAGGTGTATGAAGTAGCTGAGAATCCAATTCTTAGGGGCAGAAGTCAATGGACAGAATAAATGATCCAAGAAGGATTATTGTTTAAGGGTAATCAACTTTGTATTCCAAAATGCTCCATCAGGGAGAATTGTTTGAAGGAGAAACACAATGGAGGATTGGCCAGGCATTTCAGTCATGACAAGACATTCTCAAAGTTAAATGAGTCATATTTTTGGCCAAGAATGAGAGTAGACGTCAAAAGATTCATGGACTGATGCAGAATTTGTCAGCATTCAAAAGGAAAGAGACAGAATGCAGGTTTTTATCAACCTTTACCCATACCTGACAGACCGTGGGATGCAGTCAACATGGACTTCATATTGGGGTTGCCGAGAACACAAAGTGGGTTTGATTCAATATTTGTCGTAGTGGATAGATTTTCTAAGATGGCACACTTAATACCATGTCAGAAAACCAGTGACGTAACTCACATTGTGAATCTGTTTTTCAAATAAGTCACTCGACTTCACAGCTTACCAAGGAGCATAGTTTCAGATCGAGACACCAAGTTCGTGGGACACTTCTGGAGGACCTTATGGAAAAATATAGGAACAAACTTGTCATTCAGTTCAGCTTATCATCCTTAGACGGATGGGAAGACACAATTTGTGAACAAAAGTTTGGGAGACTTGCTGAGGAGCTTGGTGACAGAACACCACAGTCAGTGGGACAATATTCTTCCACAGGCGGAATTTGCATATAATGATTCAATCAACAGGAACACAGGGCAGATTCCATTCCAGATTTTTTATGGGACACAGCCAAGAGGAGATTCAGAATTGAGAGATTCAGAACATAATGCAACTAGGAGTTCTAGTGTAGAGGATTTCGCAGAAGCAATGAAGGAACTTCATAGCTAGGTGAAGGAGCAATTGCAGAACTCGAGCCAAGAGTATAAGCGTAGAGAAGATCGACACAGGAGACAAATTCAATTTGAGGTTGGTGATTTGATTTTGGCACATCTGAGAAAGGAAAGGTTCCTGAAGGGGACATATAACAAACTGAAGATGAAGAATATCGGACCATGTAAGATCTTGAATAAATTTGGGGCAAATGCTTATGAGATTGAATTACCCGATGGGATCGGAATTTCTCTGATATTCAACATCTCATATTTGTACCCATACAAAGCCGAAGAAGTAGGAATAGGGGATGAACAACCAGAGGTTCAATGGACAAAACAGATGCCAATTGCAGAGAAGACACAAATGGAAAGCATACTGGACAAAAGAGTTAGTAAGAGGACAAGGATAAAGGAATACTTTGAATATTTGGTCAAGTGGAAGGGACATCCAGTTGAATATGCCAGCTGGTAGAATGATATAGAGATCCATAAGCATGGACAGACTATGAGAGAGTTCATGAACAGGATCCCATGAAAATTTTCAAGCGAGGGAGTATGATGCAGGAGCATCGCCAACAATAAGCGAGCATGGGGAAAGTGCTAATGCATTTTGGCACATGATGAATTGTTTAAAATGTTTTGACATTGGATGTGCCAAACTTAGATAATTAAGGAAGGGCGTACTTGTATATTGTAACCAGACCATGAGCGTCCCGCTCTCATCTGAAGGACTAAGAGATATTTATGCTAGTAAATGTAAGTAGGTAGCTTTGAATTCCTAGATTAGACAGTTTTAGGAGCCAGAGGAAAAACAGATATAGACACCCTCACTTGTATCATTGTAACATTAACAATATTATCAACATGATCAAGAGAGAATAGGAGAGTAGAAGCAGAGAGCTATGTAAAAAAACCCATGTACAGAAGTTCTGGATTAATACAAAGATCTTTAGTTCAGACTCATGGTGTTCAATTGGTTTCTGTGTTTGTACATGCTGATTTATATATGCTTGTTTACTCTTCCTGTTATGCATTTAATTTGATGTGTGAATGTATGATTTCATGTTGAATGTTTGAAATCTGAAGAGAGGGAAATTAAGGAATGAGTTTCAATTGTTTCTCTGTCTGAGCAAGAGTTTTCCTGCAAGGAGTGCAATGAAATTGTTCTCAAGGAGGGCGTTGACATAAGTCAGAGTTCATCTCTGAAAGCTCAGAAGAGATAGCATTTTTCTCATTCTTGCAAAAGTGAAAGTTAAGCACAGGAGCCATGCAAGGAGTGCACAGGCCGAGATAAGTCTTAGTGTTTGCAACTTGAGGAATTTGTTGAAACGACTGTTGTTGCAGGGAGTGCGCAGAGTCAAAGAAGTTCAAATACTTGGTGTATTTGAAGAAGTGTTGCAAGGAGTGTGGGAAAGAATTATCCCCAAGGGACTCGAGGATTTTTTCAACCAAGTTTAGGAGGGATAGGATATTCGAAGTTGACGAAGAGAAACTCGAAAGGAATTAGTGCCTTAAGTGTTGAAAGGAGGCGTCAAGGAGGAATTTGACAGTCGAAATTCTCTGTGGAGAATTCGTGAAGTTCCTAGAGCCGTCAGATCTTGCAGAGGAGCAATAAAGTTATGGTGAGTGTTTTTCTAAGTGCAAGCTCAGGAGGAATTGGGTTGTAGGATCCAAGCCAACAATGGTCGTTGGATCACTCATGTAATCGCATTTCATGGATTCGCGAGTTGAAGGTTTAAAACCTTTCTATCAATATTCGTGAGGTCGCGAAAGGTGAAGTCACGAGAGAATCACAGCAGTCCATCGGAGGAGGATAGGTGGCAGAGATCTAGGGATCTCACGAACTCAGAGGTTCATAGGGTGAGAGCCCAAGAATTGGGTGCTTCAAGTCGCGAGTGGAGAAATCATGAGGAGCGAGGATAGTCATTGGATCCAGAGAATGAGAGGACCGTCGGATTAGGAACCCCATTGCATTTTGCACATTTGGGGGTTCAGAGGTCGAAAGGAGTTGTTTTTGACATCAGAAGTTACGAAGTGCCAAAAAGCTGAGGCACAGAGGAAACACATGGCAGAACCAAAAAGTGGGACCAGGAAATAGACGGGCAGACACACGTTACATATTGGAAGGAGTCAACACCCCATTGACATCTCACATCTCGGAGGTTCGGGAGATAAGGGAGCGATAGTTCAACCCTTCTACTCGCAAAGTGGCGATTTTTGAAAGGCACTGGCATTTAAGCCTAGCTGGTGGTCACACACAGAGGGTGCTAACAGAGAAGGAGCCTTAACCATTTCGTGAACTCGGGTATCGTAGATTTGAGAAGGAAGAGTCGAGAGTCACGGCTCACGAACTCACAAGTTGCGAGTTTCCAAAAAGGACATGTGGATCAATTTGAAAAGAGATTCCAGCAGGGAGTCTGAAAGAGCCGATCCAACTCAAAGGGGTTAAAGAACGATCCTATGAGAGAATATCGGCCTGAGGGCCAATAGGTCTGCGTCAAATTTTTATTCCATGGTCATATTTTTTATGAATATTGATGGATTATGCAATCGAATGTGCCAACTTTATATATTATCACCATATTCTTGTGTTTCTTGCTTGTTGAGGACAATTGGTAGGTGTACTTCTTTGAGTCAAGTGCTCAATGGTGGAATTCATTGAATGTCTGGACGAGGTAGGATATTTATCTTTTCCTATTGGCATATTTGTTTATTTAGCATACTTGATATTAGAGTTGGCTTCTGTAGACATTTCTGTCTGTTGTGGTTTACTCTATTCTATAGAGAGATTTTCCTCGTAACATTCCTCCCACTCTCTCATATATAATTGGGGTAAAGGAGGTCCTTTAAGTATGCAATAGAGTGTGATGTAAATCTTGTTGTGAATGAAGCATAGCCAACATTTCTTTCTTTCCATAGATAAGCTAACCAATTCTAATAACTTTTGTTCTACAATGTTTTTCTCTCTCTTGTTCATTAATAGAAGTTGGGTTTCATTAGATTTTTGTGTTCTCCACATTATGTCTTTGTATTTCCTTGTTATATATTATTTATGTTTTTGTATTCATGTCATTCCCAAAATAATATGGATCATGTTTAGAAATTTTTATGGAGATGTTAATCTTCCATAATGTTTTGGCATGGTTTCACACTGAATTTCGTTGGCCCTCTCGCATGGAAATTCCTTGTTTTAGACTACTCTTGGATGATTAGGAACAACTTAAAATCCTTATGGAATAGAGTCTGTCTTATTAAAATTGTATTTCTATGGAAACTTTAGTGTAAGGTTTCTTTCAAGAGGAAGCCTCCCATTTAGGGGATTTAGGGTCCTTTAAAAGGGAATCACCCTTTATTGTCAGAATAATACTTAGTGTTTTTCATCAATATGTCAAATCCCTTCCTCTTGGTGTGTAGGTTCATATGATTGGTATAAAAACACAAGATTCAAATCACAATTACCACCTATAAATTGACAGATTGTATATAAAAAAATGTAAGGACGTCTTTTATGTGCATATACTAGCATAGATCCTTGTTAACCCCAGATATATTAAGCTCCAAGAGGGATTAGAAACACCCAAGTGAAAATATATCAATGCTTAAAATATCTAAGGTTAAAAGATCTATGCTAATTTATTTACTTTTATGTTAGATCCTTTTTTTAACATCAAACACCAGATGTCAATTTTATACATTTTATTTTATTAATGTTACCCATGTTGTACATACATGGAGATATCTTCCACCCTAGGATGTAAGAGAACCTTGATTCTCTTGGTGTTGATCTATCTAGATTTATTCTACTATATTGATAGAAGTTTGTTTTGGCTAACCCCCACGCATCATTATTTTTCTTATTACTAATTTGATTTTCTCTTTGCCTTATTTTTCTTTTCTTACTTATTTTGTTCCTTGCAACTTGATATTGTTTCTCATCTTATTGATAGTGGTTCCTACAAAGCGCATAAAATGTAAAATATGATATTTATACTTGGGTACTCACATAAACTTACACACCAGGGGGTGATTTCTGTCTTTCACTACTAATTTTCATTCATGCATGAAACTCCCAATGATGATATGAGATATCTCAACACCATTCTCCCATGATGGACCACATTGATAGATTATATGAAATGGACCACACATAGTAAGTATTGGTAGCTTGGAGGGTATTTTTGGCATGCATGGAAATGTCTATTGATAGTGAGTTTTATTGGAATGAGTGACATTCCCTTATTATTTAAAAAGGTTGGCACACTAGAGCTATCATATTTGTCCTTATGGTGTTCCTTTTGGTATTAATACCTTCACCCTTGATTTTTTTTTAAATTTCTTAACAATAATTTTTTTTGTGTTTTAGTATTCCTCAATGAACAATAATAACATTGATTGATAGCTTGGGAATAAGCCAAATTGTCTGGATGAGGTTATTTGGGCATGTATTATTGATAGAGAAAAAGTGCGGCAAAAAAAATGCAGAAGAAAAATTGCGGCAAAAAAAGTGCGACAGAAAAATTGCAGCAGAAAAACTACGGCAGGAAAAATGCAGCAGGAAAAATGCGGCAGGAAAAGTGTGGTAGAAAAAGTGTGGCAGGAAAAGTGCAGTAGAAAATGTGTGGCAGTAAAACTGCAGAAGAAAAAGTGTGAAAGGAAAAGTGCAGTAGAAAAATAGCAGTAGGAAAAGTGTGATAATAAAACTGCAGTAGAAAAGGTGCAGTAGAAAATTTGAGATAGAAAAATCGTGGCAGGGGATTTGAGGTAGCAAAACTGTGGCAAACAAATGCTACAAAAAAAGGGGTATGGTTTTCATATGTGTAGTGTTGAATTTATGAATCAAGTTGAGGTTTTCCTTGTATATATGTTGGATTCCCTCTTCAAACTTTATGGCTTGTTGTACAGTTGATCTAAGGAAGATCTACTGAAGTTTATTATTGGTTGATGTTTGAGGGATTTTGGTTGAGGTATGTTTCTCAAGTTATTGGTACAGATAGAGGTTGTATAGTAGTGAGGTTATAGCACATGGTTTGAGGTACATACTTGTGGTATATTGTTTGAGGTATATGTGATCAGATAAGATTTGCATGATGAAATTGATGAGGGATTTTGGTTGAGGTACATGTTGGGTACATGGTTGAGACAAGTAGTTGATGAGTTGCAACATACATGAGGTGTATAGTTGATGATTTTGGTACATATTGATGAGTCATAGTTTATGCATATTTAATGCACGATTGGTACATATTTTGTGCATGGTTGATGCACTCGTTGATGGTACAGGTCAAAGTACATGTTGGTGCATGGTTGATGCACTTGTTTATGGTACAGGTTGATTACAGGTTGTTTGGACAGGTTATTGTGATAATTTATTTGTATAGGTTTGGTGCATGTTTGATGCATTTGTTTATGGTACAAGTTGAGGTACCTGTTGATGTATGGTACATGTTGGCACAAGTTATTAGTACATGGTTTTACAACTTGATTACAGGTTGATTGGTACAGGTTTACAATTGTATATCTCACAGTGATAGTGTGAAAATGGTTTCATCATTCTACTCATATGTCAGGGTGGTTGGACGAGGAAAGGAAAGGTGGTTGTGGCCACCTTCCAATTGTATCCATAGAACATAGGGGGTTGTAGCCTCCTTCTTGTTGTATCCATAACATTGGGGAGCTGGATCTTCTCTTAGGTTGTAGCCTGGGAAACTAGGGGGTTGGAGCCTCCTTTCAGTTGCAGCTGGAAAAAAAAGGAAGTTGGTGCTTCCAATGAGTGTAATTCTTAAAGACATATAAGAAAAAGAATTATGAGGTTTTCTCATGCTTTGGGTTTCCACGTAAAACATTGGTGTACTTTTTATGTGTGTGATTGCTCATTTTTTCATTGTTTATTTACTCTCCAACTATTGGATGATAATGCTACATTGATATAACACTTTCATTTTAGGGTGAAAAGGGATTAAATTTATCTGTTATTGATTCACACCCCATCTTAGTAATCCAACAATTGGTATCAGAGAAGGTTACTTCAAGAAACAGTTTAACCACTAGAAGAAGATCATGGATTATTCTCATAATGGAGTACCAATGTTTAATGGTCAGAATGGTTTTAAGTATGAGATGTGGAGAATAAGGATGAAAGTATGCTTACATCCACAGAGACATTATATTTGGTTATTATTTGTTACAGGATATGATAGTTCAAAAAGGGAAAAGACTGCGTCCAAGAAGGAATTGAAGAAGAATAAAAAAATAGCAATGGATTTCATTTGGGAAGGATTACCTAATCAAGTATGAGAAAAGGTTGGTAATTGTTCATCAGCCAAATAAATTTGGGATAAGTTACATGACATATATTATTCACCCATCGTAAATTAATAAAATTCTAAAGAAGATGAAGATACAGATCAAGAAGAATTATGTTCACCATGTCAAATAGATTCAAAATATGAAGAGTACATAATCACCGGAGGTATGTTGTTTTGCTTTAATTGTGAAAAACATAGACATATTGAAATAGAATGCCATGAAGGAAATGAGACAGAAAAACTAATTGAAAAGGAAGACAATAATGAAGCAGAAATGATTAGTTCTTTATATTAACTAAGAGAAGAAAACAAGTCACTCAAGAAAGAATTGGTGAAACAAAAGGAATGTTTTCACATTTTTGAAGAAGCCCAACACATCATTGAGAACTTAAGAACTCAGCTAGAAGAAGCCAGAAAGATTGAAGAAAATCTTGAATATCAAAAGTAGTATTTGGAAGGAAACATAGAATCACAAAAACATAAATGAGAGAGAAGCTATTGATAGATCATATTAAGGAAAGAACTAACGATATAAACCATCTTGTGAAAGAGTTTGGTCAAGAAGAGAAATAACTTGAAGAAGAAATAATCGCATTAAAAATTCATCTTCAAGAAGAGAAAAGAACAAAAGAAGTTATGAAGTATCAAATACTGAAGAAAGAAGAATAGGTTGAGAATATTGAAGAAGAAGTTGTCACATTGAGAAGTAAAATAGTCAATCTCAACAAGAACGTTGAAGAAACAGAAAAATACACATCAGTTATAGATAATAAAGAGAAGCACGCTAGGTTGCTAGAAAATAAGAATGAAGAAAATATAAAAAGTTATGTAGAAGTACTCAAACGAAGGAATCATTGTCAACCAGAATCTCAGAAAAGTATTGAAGATACATCTTCAAGAATACCATCCATGTTAAAGCCACAAAAAATCTTCAATCACGATCATGATCAGTCAAGGAAAAAATTCAGAAGGATTATGCCACAAAGAATATCATTCACTCTCAGGTATGCAAATTTCTTTTATGGTCATTGTTTTTATTGTAGTAAATTTGGACATAAGGTTGAATATTGTATGGACTATAAAAGAAATGTTCAGGCAAGAAATGCCTATGTGGCCCCATGTAACATTGAATGTTATAAATGTCATAACTATGGACACATATATAGTGATTCTAGAAGCATGATCGATACTTCTATGAAAGAGAAAAGTGATATCAGATGTAAGAAAGTATGGATAAGAAAACATGAAGAACATGTGAACAAATAGCAGGTCCAAGAGATCGCAAGATTGGCAATAAAACAAGATGAAGAAAATTCTACAGAGAAAAAAAAATATTTCAGATACATAAAGGTTTGGAAAATAACTGAAAGAAAAGAAGGACAGGTAAATAAGGAATAGGTTCAAGAGATTGTACTTCAGGAATTGAAGTGAAAGATGAATCCACAAACATAAATAAAGAAGTTAGAGCTCAAAGAGATGATGAATCTAACAATGAAGATGATTATGAATACAAATCACAGAAGTATTTGTTCTGTGCCATCTGGCTTAGAGACTCCCAGGTAACATGAATATTAGACAAGAGGGTCTATGCAATAGTTGTGATAGACCAAAGAACCATCCTTAGAGTAGCTTGCATAGTTTGAGAAGAAATATACAGAGAAGTCAGTTAGAAAAAGTATAGTTTGATAGATTAATCAAGACTCCATGATAGCATAGTGATAAATGGGTCAAGTAGAGTCTTGGATAGTATGGACAGAGATGGATTCGTAAGAGCACTTATCAGGTTTGGTCAGATGTATGACAGTGGAAAAGAGAATGGATTCATAGAGTGGTTCAGAGAGTGGTTCAAAGACAAAGAAACATTATCATAATGGATGATAATTCCACAAGAAATGGCTCAAACAATGCTAATGGATTCCAAATTGACAAATATTTTTTGGACACATGTCGTGCATACAACAATTCACATTCAAAACAGAGTAATTTTTAGAAACAAAAATGACAAAAATCCCTACGAACTATGGAAAGGAAGCGCAAACAACAACCTCTACATCAAGGTAACTCAAGGTAGTTTTTATTAATTGAAATTTATGTCGCTGATATTGTTTTTGGAAGTACTAATGACAGGTTAAGGCGGGAATTTGCAAAGGATATGCATAATGAATGTGAAATGTCATTAGTTGGAGAACTATCCTTCATTCTGGGTCTTCATATATGTCAAAGAAAGAAAGTAATTTTTATTTTTCAAACTAAGTGTATCAAATAAATTCTAAAGAGGTTCGGAATGGAAGATTGCAAACTAGTTACCTCTTCTATGAAAACCAATTGCAAGTTGAGCAAAGATGATGATTCAAGGTCTACAGACCAGAGGCAATACAGGTCAATGATTGGTATATTACTATATCTTACAACATCCAGACCAGATGTAATGTAGGGAGTTGGACAGGTGGCATGATCTCAAACAACACCAAAGGAATCACATGTATTAGCAGTAAAGAGCATTTTAAGATATCTTAAAGGAACATAAGAGTTTGGATTATGGTATCCAAAAGGAAATGATCTTTCACTTATTTACTATACAGATGCATATTGGGCATGCTGTGTTGATGACCGAAAAAGCACCAGTGGAACAATGTTCTACTTGGGTGAGTGTATAGTGTCATGGATAAGCAAGAAACAATCATCAATATCCTTATCTACAGTCGAGGCAAAGTATATTGCAGCAACAAGATGTTGTACATAGGTTCTAGGGATGAAACAAACTCTGACAGATATAGAGGTTGAGTATTATGATCACATTCCAATCTATTTTGATAATACAAGCGCCATCACTATCTCAAACAACCCGGTGATGTACTCCAAGATGAAGCACATTCCAATAAAGTTTCACCTTCTAAGGGAACAAGTTACAGGGAAGAACATCAAAGTTGAATATGTGGGCACAAAATAACAAGTGGAATACATATTTACAAAATCTCTTCCATGGGAAGCCTTTGAGTATCTACGTGAGGGAATCAGAGTAATTTCTACTAAAAAATGAATGCTTTTGATTGCTTATCATATATGTCTTATATTTACACGAGGAAGCACCATAAAGATGACAGTTCAAGTCGGGAGATTAGTTTTAGGAAGAGTTCATTCAGCGGGAGTATCCCGAAGGACAATTTAGTTAGGGGGAACAGCCTCAGATTTAAGGATACATTTTTCATTGATGACAAAGGGGGACAAGTTTATCAGATTCAAAGCATAGAGGCATGGTTCGAGGGGGAGCGATGGTCACAGAAAGGACATGAGTGATACGAATTCATTATTGCATGACATGACTTCAGTATTGCATCAGAGTGTTTCCATCAATTCCAAAGGAGGAGATTATTGATTAATTGGGTTGGTTTTCATTTATGTCAACCCTTGAATAAATTACAATAGCGAATTATGGTAGCACAAAGGTTTGGGTAATAGACCCAAGATTGTTTGATGGATAGTGGTATGATTTTTGATATATTTGCAGGTAAAAATATTCTATATGGATAGAACATGTCATTCCATTTCCGGTGGTATGCGGAACATCACATAACTCCTCACGGTTAGAGAGTTATGGCCATGTAAAGTTGGAGAACCCTCACGAGTCATCTAGAAGCTCCAAAAGGTCAAAGTAGTCAAAGTATTTGGAAAGAAGAAATTATTGAAATAATAAACTGAAGTGATGACTTTACTATAAGTCAAAGAGGATGCAAAAGAAATTATTTAAATAATAAAGTTAATGGAGAGCTTACTAATTATCAAAAGTGGTTAAGTGAAGTGGACAAGTGGTTATAAGTGGGTTAACCCTAAAATAAGGAAAGTGGGTTAAGATGGTTAGAAGGTAACCCCTTCATGAAGATACATAAAAGTATAAATAAGAGGCAAGGGTTTCTCATTCAAATCACACTTGAATATCATTGAATATGTGTTTTTGTGAAAGGTTATTTGGGCAGGTATTATCAATAGAGAAAAATTGTAGTAGAAAAAGTGCGGCAGAAAAAATGCGGTAGGAAAATAGCGGAAAAAACAATGCAGCAGGAAAAGTACGATAGGAAAAAGTGAGGCAGAAAAATTGCAGTAGAAAAAGTGCGGTAGCAAAACTGTGGCAGAAAAAGTGTAGCAGGAAAAGTACGATAGGAAAACTGCGGAAAAAGTGCGGAAGAAAAGTGCAGAAGAAAAATTGCAACAACAAAAGTGCAACAGCAAAAGTGCGGTGGAAAAAATGTAGCAGAATAAGTGTGGTAGTAAAATCACGCCAAAAAAATTGGGGCAGTGGATTTGTGGCAGCAAATTCATGACAACAAAATGCCACAAAAAAAATGGTATGGTTTTCATATGTGTAGTGTTGAATTTATGAATCAAGTCGATGGCTTTCCTTGTAAATATGTTGGATTCCTTCTTGGGAGTTTATGGCTTGCTGTAGTGTTGATCTGAGGCATATCTATTGAAGTTTAGTGTTGGTTCATGTTTGAGGGCTTTGGTTTGAGGTATGTTTCTCAAGTTATTGGTATAAATAGAGGTTGTATAACAGTGAGGTTCTAGCACATGGTTTGAGGTACATACTTTTGGTATAGTGTTTGAGGTATATGTGATCAGATCAGATTTGGATGATAAAATTGATGACGGATTTTGGTTCAG
>JZKD02S0511859.1:492205-503011 GCA_000966675.3 Picea glauca | reverse complement strand
AGGTATCAAAATTTCTTTCTTGGACATTGTTATACTTGTGGAAATTTTGGACACAAGGCAATCAATTGTAGAATCAATGAAAGGAATAACTATCCAAGCTACATGAATGGTGAAAGTAGTAGATAGGAAAATGTTCGAAGAACTTTAAACATAAATTATAATTCATTTGACCCATTAATGGATCAAAATATTGTATGTTACAAGTACAATAATCTTGGTCACAAAGCGCGAGATTGCAGAGAGATGAAGGAAGATAATCATATGCCAAATGTTTGCATACCAACTACAACATGGAAAAGCAAAGAAATTCCACACAATGAAAATTGTCGAATAACATTAGTCGCTAAAGAATGAAAAGAAGAAGATGAATGGTTCATAGACAGTGGGTTCTCATCTCATATGACCAGAGATCAAGGAAAATTTGTCATCCTGAAGAAAAAGGGTGTAAATGTTGCATTTGGAGATGACTCATCTACCAAAATACTTGGAAAAGGAACTGTAAATCTTGGAAGTGAAAATTTAAAAGCAGGAAAAGTACTATTGGTTGAATATTTGAAGCATAATCTCCTTATTGTCAGAAAAATATGTGTTCAACGATACACTCTTACATTTGGCTCCTGAAAATGTAAAATCAGAGAAAATAACTCATGAAGATTGGTTGCAACTGTAACAAGAAGACTGAACAACATATACATCCTAGACATGAAGAAGAGAAAGAAGACATAATCCACACAAAAGGATTCCAAGGAAGAAAAAGTCCCAAAGACAAAAAATAAGGATGGAGTATTATTGAGTGCCATGTGTTTACGGGGAGCATCCCCGAAGAAGAAGGTTACCTTTTGCCATTAAACTCAGGGGGAGAAGCCATACCCTTTGCCATTGATGTCAAAGGGGGAGAGAAATTGGGATCATGATGATAGGGGGAGCATGAGTGTTTCCATCAATGACAAAGGGGGAGATTGTTGGAAGATTGATTGTTGTCATTGATGTCAAACCTAGTCATGGGTTTTGGAACGCAAGATTGATGAAGGTATTTGGACATGAAGGAAAATGCACATGCAAATATAAAAACCATGGATGGATAGTATACATCATTTTGTTTTCAGTGGTATGTGTCACATCACATGGATCCTCACAGTTGAGGAGAAATGAATTTTTGAAGATGACAAAGTGAATTGAAGAAGGAAGTACATGTAGGCTCTGAAGATAATTAAAGAAAAAAATTACAAAATAAGAAAGTGTCAGGTCAGTCCTAATGTTAAAAGGAAGTGACATAAATGGTATAAATAAACATCATTATACATTCATTTTATACAAGTGGAATTTCATAGGTAATAATAAGAAAAGAAGGTCGGATTTCAAGGGAGGATGAAATCTTTTGGTGATGTGTTCTAAGGTATGTTATTTTCTGGTCATCTTACCATTTTTTCTATAACTTTTTTTATAGAACGATTCATATGGTGAATCATCTATGGTATTGAGAAGACATATCAAGGTACCTCTGGTAAAAATCTTAGCTCTTGATTCACTATAATTATGGAGATACACTCTATGGAAGATAGGGTTTGTGACCAGTCCCGAAGCTAGTCAATAAACAAGTGTTCCAGGTAAAACTGTCATAAAATATTCATAGAGAATCCAAATGAAGTGGGACAAATTTATTTGGAAAGAGTACAGACTTTAGTTTCGTGTGTGTGAGTTTCATAATCAGATGTTAATTATTGAGCGTGGAGCATTTTGTGCAAGTTCACTCTCCTAAATAGACCAGAATTGAATAAAGTCTACCATTCTTTCTATAACCTCTTTTTGGGGAGGATTCAAGGAGTGAAAATTGGAGGAGTTTCAGAGAATACATTGAGTAATATTATCTACATGATCAAAGTACTCTAAGAATTGAAGAATTGCAGAAATTGAAGAAGTCTCAGGAAGCATTATCAGGTCCTATGTGATGATTGGTTGATGGTGATGATTTAATGTAAGGTTTTATTATATCTCATATATTCTTGGTTGGAAGGAAGGGGCAAGGATGGAGAGTTCAACTCTCTCTTGATATTGGAGGATTGTATCTTCCTCTTGGAGGTTTATCTCTCCCTTTACATTTGGAAGTTGTAGCTACCTTCGGAAGTCATTACTTCCCTTGAACAATAACTATTGATTATTTCTCATATATTATGCATGGTGTATTGTGGTGTATTGGTGTAACTCTTATACTATTGTTCATTTCTCATTGGATATATTTGAATGGTTTAATTATAAGTTGAAAAAGGTATTAAATTGTACTTGATAATGATTCACCCCCCTCTCAGTATCAACATAGAGTATAAAAACACAGTCTCTTCATGACAATCAATAAACCCACATAGAGAAATAACATGTGTAATTTAAATTTCTTTTCAAGTAAAAAATTAAGCCGATGTAGCTTAGCAAATGTGAATGCTCTGCAGTTTCAATCCCATGCATGCTCTAGCCAACTCCTGCTTGTTGATTGATGTGACTTCACCGATACCTCCCAACCAATGCTAGGGGTACTCTTCTTCCCCCCGAGTCGCAAATGGGCCACACACACTATATCAAAGAACAAATAGCACCCAGCTCGCCTTGCAAGGTTGAGCTACAACTTGTTACCCGAGCTGGGTATCCCAACTCCCACAAGATAAGCTCTCTCAATACAAAAATTTAGCAACGTAACGTTATGCATAAAGATGATATCCATACTTCTCCTCCTCCATCCTTTTTATAGATTTTTTAAGTGATTGATTTCCCAAATTCCCATTTAATTTATTTTTCATTAATTTAATCAGGAAAAACCTCCCCCATACACATGTCACCCATCCCCCTAGTTGCACCAGAAATTAATTTCATTAATTATTCAATTATTCCTATTTTCCTCACCCACCTAAGAGCATTCCTAAAAACGCTCCTTGGTGTCCCAATATTTCCTTACCCATCTTAAATTACTTACACCTTTACTAAACTCCTATTTGATTTCATAATTAGAAAGTTCTTAAAGGAAATATTCCTTACTAAGTTAAACATTCATCTTTTTCCTTACATTTGCCTTTTTTCTATGTTTCCCCTTTTCCCTTTAGTTTCCTATTTCTTTTAAGTTTCCTTCTTTTCCCTTTTTTTATGTTTCCCCATAATTAGAAAAACAACCATTTACCCATTTTTCTTTCTAATTAAAAATTAAATTAGCATATGTAGATAAAACAATCATTTCCCTTTTAAAATTTTAATCCCCCATTGTAATTTGATTTTAATAATTTAATTGAATTTCTTACCCCCTTCTTGTTACATGTTTAATTATGATTAATATTTTTTGACCACATGAGTTACTTAGACCTAGATTTTAATTTTACTAGGTCGGGTGACATTTTTATTAGGGGGAAATGTTTGTAAATATTACTATCTCATCATTCGTTTAAAGGCTGACTAGGTTTATTCACTTACTCGTTGAAATCGTGACGTGCCCTTCAAGATGCACTAGGTTCTCCAAGGGCACCACTCGCCTTTTTCCATTTTCCTTGCATGAAGTTCCCTTTAGGACACACTACGTGCTCCAATGGTGCCACTGACCTCTTTCAGTTTTCCTTGCATGACGTTCCCTTTAGGATGCACTACGTGCCCCAAGGGTGACACTCACCTCTTTCTATTTTCCTTTCTTGACGTGCCCTTAAGGATGCACTACGTTCTCCAAGGGTTCCACTCACCTCTTGACTGACTTGATAGACATCAAAATCCCTTGGAGTCAATACTCTTCTAGGTGATCTTGTGGTAGACTAAGGGTCTCTAAGGAATAAGGCACCTGCCTTATTGCATGCCCATTAGAATCATCATGAGTGACTGTTGCAGTATTTCCTCATGACATTTTGGGTCTTATCAAACAAGGTAATCATTAACCTAAAGTTCGAGCCATGACGAGAGTGATAGTAGGATCTGGCAGGGCTACTGCCCACACCTCTCTCTCAAAATCTTTGGTTGTCGCGTGTGACCCCTCTACTCCACATGTGAGTCTGGTCGAAAGGCTATTGTCAGCCTGCATCATCAACAAATCATGTCAGCAAAAATAATCAATCATTATAAAATCTAATCAGATGTACATATTTCATATCAACAATAATCAAACCCTAATAGTCCACTCCCTGACTCGATTCAAAGTCCAAGGGGTTTCATCGATGCCTCTACATCCTCAAGGTTCAAATTCCTACACACTTAGGAGAACCCAGTCAATAGCACCTTTCTATGTAAATACACAAAATAACACATCATCATATCCATAATGCCTCATAATCATAATCAAATGGCCAATAGTATAATAATCTAGATCACTTGGAAGAAAGTTCCCTCAAAGAATAATTTTGTTCAGTACGCTCAAGAGAGGAATGTTACGTACAACTCCGCTTGGTCTAAACTTTATCCTAAAGTTTCACAGTATAGAAGTTTCGAAATAATGTGTATCACAGTATCATAAGTCTATCTATCAAACAAAAATGGAAACTTTCGTCGCATATCATATGTGTCCTCCTAGGTCGCCAAGTGAGGACTATAGTTGTCCCATTGGACCTTTACCTAATCTATTGTTAGATACTGTAGTTGTCGAATGTGATGGTCTAGGCTGTAGATTGGCTCATCCATGAGCGCACCCTCATCCGATAACTGCAAGGTACTCAAGTCAAAACATGTGTAGGATAACTAACGTAATGTCTCAAACAGAGACGTGAAAGACATTGTGCATACACCTCAATGATCAAGCAAGGCTAGTCAATAGGCCACGACCCTCTCTTTTCGGCAATATTGCAGGATCCCATGAACCTACGAGAGAGTTTAACACCATTTCCAAACTTAATCAAACTCTTATGCAGTTTCACCTGCAAGAATACTCAATCACCACATCGTAACTAGGGTCAACACAAAGTGCATCAAAATAACTCTTCTATCGATCCTGCACTTCCTTGATCCCTTGTCTTAGTTTTCATTCATTCTTCCATTTCTTGGATCACTTCCGGTCCCATTAGGACCCTATCATCAAGCCGATCCCAACTAAAGGCGTCTGACACGATCTCCCTCAAGAAACTTGAAAGGCGCCATCTTAATGATGCTTTCATAACTATTGTTATATGAGGATTCTATCAGTGGCAAGAATTCCTCCCAGTGCTTTTGTTGGTCCATCATGTACATGCGCAACATGTTCTAAAAGATTTGGTTTTTTCATTCGGTCTGCCCGTTTGTCTCCAGGTGATATGCAGTACTAAATTTAAGTCGGTTCCCAAGGCCTCTTGGAAACTAGTCAAAAAATTGTCTAGTAAACATCGATCCTCGATCGGATATAATCCTCAGAGGCACACCATGTAGCCTCACAATCACATTGTAAAGTTAGAATATTTTCACATAGATTCGTTTGAAGAGGCATCACCAAAAATATGCATGGTCGCTGACTCAATGCATCAACCACTCTGTTCATTGTTTCCTCTATGTAAGTAACCTCAATATCATACTCGCTAAGAAATTCCGACCAATGTCGTTGTCATGCATTAAAGTCTCTTTGCTGAAAGATGTGTCGTAGTCCATAGTGGTCCATTTAGTTCAAAATTTCATTCAATAAGGTAGTGCCTCCAACCTCTTGAGGCATAAACAATGGACAACAAGTCCAAATCATGTGTCGCATAGTTCTCCTTGTTCCTTTTCAACTTTCTCGAGATGTAAGCAATCACTCAATCATATTACATCAAGACTTCGCCTAAGCCTTCTTTGGATGCGCCAGTGCATAACAAAAAGTATTCATCCATTTCAAGGAACTTTAGTATCGGTTCTCTTGTCAACAACCCCTTGAGCCTCCTAAATGCTTCCGTGCATTTCCCGGTCCAACAACTTCTTATTCTTTTTCTACAATTTCGTAATCAGATTTGCTATATTTGAGAAACTGTCGATAAACCATCGATAATATTATAGTAAACTCATGAAGATACTCATTTTGGGGAAATTCTTTGGTGCAGAACATTCCATAATAACCTCGACCTTTGTTGTATCCATGGCGATACATTCGTTGGAGATGACATGTCCTAAGTAAAGAATCCTCAATTGATAAAATGAGCATTTTGACAATTTCCCATACAATGTTTTCTCTCGCAGACACTATAATACTAAGAGAAATGCTCATCATGCTCCTCCATCGTCTGAGAGTAAATCAAAATATCATCAATGAATACTTGGATGAACTTCTCCATGTATTCACGGAACACCTGGTTCATTAAAGTCATAACTACCTCAGGGGAATTTTTTAGTCCAAAGGTAAAATAGTAAACTCATAATGTTCAATCTTTTTGTAAAGGCAGTCTTAGGGACGTCATCCTCCTTGATCTGTAACTGGTGATACCATGATCTCAAGTCGATCTTTGAAAAAATCGTTGTGCCCTTCATCTGATCAAACAGATCATCAATCCTTGGAAATGTATATTGATTCTTGAGCATTGCCTTGTTCAATTTATAGTAGTCAATGCAAAGTTTCCATGACCCATCCTTCTTTCATATGAAAATAACAGGCACACCCCATGGTGACACACTTGGATGTATAAGTCCCAGGTCCATCAATGCCTTCAGTTTTATTCTCAACTCCTATAACTCTGAGGTCGACATCTGATAAGGCATTCTTGCTATCGGTTCAATCATGGGTTTTAGGTCTATGGTAAAATTAAATTCCATCTCCAGAGGCATCCAAGGTAACTCCTCATGGAATATGTATGCAAACTCTCTTACCACTGAAAGGTGTTCTAGACTTTCCTCTAATCCCTTCTCATTTAACACAAGGATCACATAAATATTACATCCCTTGTGCATGCTCTTCTATAGCTGCAAGGAAGATATGAACCTCGGTGAAGCTCCCTGGTTCTGACCTACAATCACGTGTCCCTATCCCTCATCATTGACCAAGCTCAACTATTTCATCTTATAGTTGAGTATCACCTCACACGATTCCAACCAGTCCATACCGATCATGATGTCATAAGGTCCTAAGATCATGACATGCAAGTTGGCCCTGGTGAGAAACTCTCCTAGGTTAAGGTTACAACTTGTAACCTTCCCACCAACCTTTTGTTTGGCTCCCGAAGCCATTTATACAAAGATAAACTCATCATGTTCACCTACCTTCCCCTTAATTATTTTTAGTGCTTCTCCAGAAATGAAACTCTTTGCAGCACTACGATCTATCAAAATATGAAGTGTCTGGTCAACAATGGTTCCTGACGTCTCGAGAATAGTCGAATGGCGTTCTTCCTAGCGGTTATTCACCACTACATAAATCCATTGGGCCTTGCCTGAATCTCCCATGGTAGTGTGTTCATATGATCCAGATTCTCTAGTCCTCTCCCGGAACCGTTCCTCGAACAGTTCCCATGACACATCTTCGACTGTAATGTTCAACTATGACAGGAGCATATTCGACCATAGAAGAGTGCTACTCTTCAGTTGAAAGACCACCATGCAAAGATTTATGTTGGAGGTATAGTCGTGAAGTGAAAAATACATCGCCATATTATCCATCCATGCCTTGGTGGTTGCACCGTCCAGAGCACCAAATAAATCGAGAAATTTGACCTTCTCAAGTTCATGGTGAATACTAACAATATTCGTTGGGTGCACTGTGGACCCTCAGGGGTATAGGCTCCCTCACCTTATATCAGTATAGATGGTCAGTCTAGGCCTCTGATAATCTCTGGAAGGATCTTGTTAGACCATCATCATCCATTACAACAATCGGATCTAGCCCAAGGAATTTTTCCTCCCCTTAGGGTTTAGACTCTGAGGGCATGGACACTTATGGAGGAATCACACCTCCTTCCATGACACCACACTGTGAACCTATGTGGCTTCCTATAATCGATATCTCCATAGGGACATATTAAAGTTTTTAATTAGCACTAGGTTACAAGGGTTTACTGTAGTGGAAACCCTAGAGATCCATAGTTGTAGGGTTGAACCTGCTTTGATACCATATGTAACGAACCCATCGTTACGAATACATGTAACGCAACACAAAATCATTTTTTTTTAAGTAGGATGACAACAACAACAACAGTTAACCACACAACGTAATGACGATCATCATGCACGCAAACTAGGTAGCACATCAGGCAACTGGATGAAACATTTGACAATCCAATACAGATATAAACAACTACCCACCTGACATAGGCAAGACAATGCTTGCAATCTAAAGGACAACAACAACTAACCCAGAACAATGGCTTCGATGACCGGTAACTGGAAACCACTATGACACACAAAACCAAAACGTGTTAAGGTGTTACAAACCAAGTGCCAAGATCAAGTATAGTGAACAACGCTCACATAGGGAAGCGCATAATCCAACCAGGTTTTCCTTTTCCTCTATCTGTCAGGGTGCACAATGATCCCCTCATCAGGAATCATGCCGTCACCAGGTGATAGGCATGATAGTAACCATGGTGCAACTTAACATGTCTAGAGAAATATCCCACAAAACTCTAAGTGTTAGGGGACCAAATTAACTGACAAGAAGACTATACCCACTCACCCAAGAAATAAGTTGACAAGATGCAAGATGACATCACTCAAATTAAAAAAATGCACAAGCTATCAAACGACTTCGCCAACACCCATAAACCAATATATATTAAGCATGAATTTTTAGTGAGAAGGAGTGAACTATTATAAAAGTTACTTATTATCATAAACGTGACCATAAATGTGAACTATTACATGCACTCTAACAAATCAAATACGCTTGTCAACAAATAAACACTGTGCATTAAAATAAGTGAAATACTTGTCATTAAAACGTTATCTACTCTTCTTATTAAACATTCGCCATTTCTCTCTATAGTATTGTTGTTTAATTTATCATTGTCTAAAATGTACATCAGGTGCACGCATAAATTCGCAGTGTAAGTGTGTTTCAATGGAATTTAACTCTATAAATTTGCTAAATTAAGTTGCAATAAAATTGCTATGTCAATCGCTATCCTTTAAACCATATGATTCGTTTTCCTTTAAACAACATATCAATTTAAATAGTAAATTATAATGCTATATTTTATAAATGCTAAATCGCAGTCCATCTCTACAAGATATCGTCTCCCATCAATCATTGATGAAATAAGGAAGGTTTTTTTCATACACAACATACAATCCAATAAATTCACTCAATCAATACACAGTCAGAAACACAATAATCAATTTGCGATGATTCATAAAATTTGGGGATATTGTTGTTGAATATAAACTCTATCAAATTCATGGATGTCGCTATGAATATAGACTCTATCTATCAATCAAAGGGATTCACTACCACGGGATATATAAAATCGTTGACCCACCATTTAAAATGTTGTCTGGGTATTAACACATAGTCCATAAACATAAGTAGAAGGCAGAGTACATAAATGAATAAGCCGGTATAAAATAGATGCAAACGGCGAGCCATAATAGCTAATGTGGTTGTCATTACATATTAAAAATGCATACATTCACATGGTAAACATGCAATCATTCTCTGAGTAAAAACGCAGTCAAACTTATGGTAAAAATGCATCCATACATAGAGAATAATAATTTGTCATCTATATAAAATAAGTACGCTTTCATACAGCAACAAATGCATTGTTGTCCAGTAACAAATCTGATGATAATCTATTGATAAAACTAATGGTGTATAACAATGATATAGTTGTCTAAACTATGATATTTATGTTACACATTATATAAATTCTCCATCCAGAATATTGTTATCCATGATATATAACCAATCACAACTTATCAAACACAACCACAACAAATATGGTCACATATATAAATGAAATCGAAGAGGTAAATCGCCATTCGCTGAAAGAATATATATGAAAAAACACTGAGGGTTCCATTGAAAATCAGGTATCAACAAGGAAACTTGTGGGTAAAGGTATTGTTGTGTAATGTGCCAAAATCACTTAGTAAAGTGATATCGTTGGGTGTTATATGGTATGTTGTCAACCATATTTAAAAACGAACAGATAATGTTGTCTAACCAATCACAGAGAGACTATTGGTGTTACATTAAATATTCACAGAGTCAAATTATGTGATAATTGTTGAGTTAAATGATGGTAACCACTGAGATAAAAACATTATAATAGAAGAGTGAAAAACTGGGCAAAATGTATCGGGTAGGAGTTTGAAATTGCTGTGCAAATGAAGAAGTAAAATGCAATGATCTAGCACACCAATTCTCTAGGATAACGTTCATAACGTAGGTCACCCTTCTCTCAAGAAAAACATAGAGAATCAAGGGAAATTAGTGTGTGAAGGTTCCATGTAGAGGCAAGGAAATTTGTGGGTTTTTAAAACCCATTTTTTTCTGAGTAACCACACGCAGAGAGAAAGGAAAAAAAAATGTTGAGTTTGGGAGAAATTCACAAGAAAATTTTGTTCCACAGGGTGTGGTATCCACACATTTTCCTTTTCTCAAAAAGAGACAGATTGTAAATGTTGGATTACTGAGAGGGGGGGGTGAATCAGTAATAAAGAAATTTAGTCCCTTTTAACCATATAATCCAATTGTTATATCAATGAAGCATTATTATCCAATAACTGCACAATAAATAAGAAATGAACAAATGAACAATCATACATAGTACACCAGTGTTTTATGTGGAAACCCAAATTAGGAGAAAACCACGGAATGCTTTTTCTTATATGTCTTGAAGAATTACATTCATTGGAAGCACCAACTTCCTTTTCTTTCCAGCTGCAACTGGAAGGAGGCTCCAACCCCCTAGTTTCTCAGGCTACAAC